>JAAAKG020045664.1:0-18693 GCA_010014905.2 Druon quercuslanigerum
TTATTCTTTATTTTTCATTAATCTTTATTCGCAGCTACCCTGAGAAATGTATTATTTCAAAAAGTGGCCCATAAAAAATTTGTAGATCTTTTTTGGCTGCAAAATATTTGTCTTTACATATTTTTTCGTATCTTGCATAGTGTGACCGCAAAATGGAATTTTTTATATTTTTTTTGCGATCAAAATTTGAATTTTGGATTTTTCAAGGAAGTTCATAAAGTTATTATGATAATCTTGTAGGGTTTTCAAAACCCAACGTTTTTCCCTCTCGACTTTTTTTGATATCGTGCGTTGTTTCGCTTAAAATGTTCATTTTCGTTTTTTTTGGCTTTTGAAACTGATATAACTCCGGTAATTTTTTTTATAAAAAAAAGTCATTGTGATAAATTGTTAGTCTTTTCGAGTGCTACTAATAACTGTACATAGAATTTTTAAATCTTGAAAAAAAGTGGTCTCAAAAGTTATCAAAATGTGCTCACTTTTTGAATTTTAATCCAAAATGGCTGGCTAATGAACTTGATCTTCAATTTGAGACACTAAAAAAGTATACCAAAGGCTAATCCAAACTGTTGTTTTTTTCGAAAATATCGTGCTCACAGACATACATGCATAAGCCATATACAGACATACAAACAGACAGACTAATTCATAAAAACCTGTTTTTCGGGTTCAAGAAGTCTCAAAACGTGGGCATTTGACAAAAACCCGGGAGATTAAATTTTACACAATACTAATACCTTCTCTAGATGAGAATGTAAAAATCTATGAATTAAAATTCATCAATAAAGTCGGTCGAAGAAATGATTAATTTGGTTTCAAATCATTATACAATGTTGGCCAATTTTTGGTAAAGTTTTTTGAAAGTTGTTATAAATATGAAGTATAGTCCAAGGATAGCTTTAAAACAATAAAACAGCGAAAATTTCGCGTGTTATTTAATAATAATTAATTGCAAATTGAGGCTGGCCGGTAACCATATTTTCCATCATATAACATTAAAGTAGTGAAGTCACTACACTCCCATTTCACTGCATTGATATTCTAAGATACCGAAAAAAATTAAAATAGATATTTTTTACCTACGCCGACAAAGGTATCGAGCGCATTTCATTGTTGAAAAATCGTTGATTCATTGGAAATTGACGGAATTAGGTCGACGATAGTACATTGAGTACGTCTGATAGTGTTTAGTGCTCACGCAGCTATTATTAGTGTCATCGCCTACTTTCTTATACATACCAAGTTCCGTTAATTTTTAATTAAGTAATCTAAACATTTCCAGAAATCTTCTTTAAACAGTGAACAATAAATGCATCACTTAATTTTCAATTAAATATTATTAAACAATAGTCAAATTTCAGCTTTTTTATAGATATTTAGGCATCACTTGATTATACTTCATATGCATACTAAATTTCAAACAATTTCATTAACAATTGGCCAACTTACAAAGATTTATATTTTAAAAACGTATTGAATTTGGGGGGTAATCTTTGTTTTGATGGTAATTTTTATTATTAAAACTAATAATCGAACAAAGAAGGGCAAAAAAATCCGTCGCGTTATTCTCTACAAGACTATTTTTAAAAAAAGCATGTGAAAAGAGAGTACTTAACGTAAACATTGGTTAATTATTACAATTTAAAATTAGGACGAGTCCAATTAAAAGTAGAACTTTTTTTGCCAAAAAACGTCAAAATTATGGATTAGTTTATCAACAAATATTGATAAAAAAATTTGGTTCAGAACTCATGTTGTTTGGTCAAAAATAATAGTATTTGGCTGAAAATTGTATTATTTTGTTGAAAATGCTACTCTTTTGTTCAAAAGTATTCTTTTTTGATCAGAAATTCAGCTACTTGATTTAAAAGTCAACTATATTAAAAATAAAGTTTTTATTGTGAATTCTTCTCCTAGATTAAAAACTGCGCTATTTCATTTTTAGAAAATTAATCTTCCAGGTTAAAAAAACTATCTTTTGGATGAACTCTTTTGTTGAAAATAAATTTTTTTATTTTATCATTTTACTTTAAAACTCATCACTTTTGTCGAAAATGTAACTAATTTGTTGAAAATCGTTTTTTCTGTATGGTTAAAAATTAATTTTTGTTGACTAATAATGCCATTATTCTAGGATGGGTTAAAAATTGATATACTCAAGTTGAAAACTCCTGTAGTTGGTTAAATATTCGTCTTTTCTCATCAAAAATTATTCTTCACAGTTGAAAATGCATCCTTTTTGGTTACAAATGAAATTGTTTGGTTGTGAATTAATCTAGTTTATTTGAGAATTCATCAGTTTGGTACAAAAATTCAACTATTCAGTTAAAAATTCAACCTGTTTGTAAATGATTTATCCTGTTGGCTTTAAAATTTATTTTTTTTGGTTGATCATTGAACTATTTGATTGAAAATTCATCTTTTTACATTCTCGTCATTCATGATTAAGGAATTATTGGAATTGTTCGAAATGTGACACCACCTCATTCAAATTTCAAACCAAATGACACAAAGTACGAAAAAAAGTCTCAAAGAGCATTTTTAGCTTTTAAAAAGTCCTTAAAAATTTCTTTCAACCATTTTTCAATAAAACTTGTAATTTTGTTTTCATTTATCGAAAGAATGATGAAGATTGAAAATTCAAATTTTGGAACAAACGACGTGACATAAGGCAAGAAAAATCAACAAGGAAATACAGCTTTCAAAATCTGCTGCGAAATTGATTTGAACCATTTTGTGAAAACACATTTGACTTTGGTTTTATTCATCGAAAATAATATGAAAACTTTCAAAAATTTGAATTTTGAGCCAATAAACAACCCAAAATATCGGGAAAAGTTTTTGGAGGAACTTCAGCATTTAGACATTCTTACAAAAAATTTCTTTGTACAATTTTTTGACAGAACTCCTCGTTTTTAATTTATTCATCGAAATTGATATGAAAAAATCAAATATGAAAATAGAAACCCTATTTTTAGCATAACAACGTGAGATAGGGAAGAATTTCTTAAGAAAGGAATGTAGCTTTTTATTTATTTTAAGGTAATTCAGAAAATAAATATACATTTATAAATGTCTGGCAAAATCTTAATCAAGGAAAAAAATAAACATTTGAGCGCGAAGCGCGATGTCTAGAAATTTCCGACGAAATATCTACAAATCGGTTAAATGTTTAACCAAAAAATACGTCTACTTCAATTAAAAATTTAACTGTCTGGTTCAAAGAGAAGTTGTTTATTCTTAAAAGTTCATATATTTTTCAAGCCCTTCACCTCTTGGTTTAAAATTTGACATTTCTATTGAAAATTCTTTTTTTTTGTAATAAAAATTAGGTTTTTCATTTGAAAATGTCACTATTCCATCCACGCTTAGAAATTTATCCTTCATAAGTTGAAAATTTGTCTTTTTGTTTTGAAAATTAGTCTTGTTTGTTAAAAATTCAATATATATTTCGACTTGAAATGTTAGGAATTTAAAGTGTTTCATATTGAATTCAATATGGTATATGCATTAATTTTATTTGACGATAGAAAAACAATCTGAATATTAAAATACAAAAGGAATCAACTTGAACTCTACTTACTATATATGGTGTTTCGGTGAATTGTATCCTTTCTTGAGTACCATGTAATCCAATGATGAGTAGGACCACTTTCTTATTATAAAGTATAAAATTTTATTTGCAATAAAATATTGTTCGTTTTGAACATTATACACTAATACCATGCACCTGCCAGTGTTTACAACTTTCAATTGAACCTTCGAAATTCTTTTTATCTTTTGATGACGACTGTTCACAGGCGGTGAGTCGTTTAATATTTGGTAAACACTCTATATGACTATTGAGCGTCCGGCAGCAATAACAATCTACTTTATATCTACTATTGTAGGTAATATCGATTTTGTCCAATTCTGTCTCCAAGGGATTGTAGGGCAGGAAGTATATATTTTTCAAGGGCGTGATTAAAATTCGATTATTTATGTATCACGCCATCTTGAAATTAAGCCACTGGCTAGCAATACGGAATTTTCCAGCATGAGGGGCTGTCCTTAAGAAATCATCCATAAACTACGTTACCAATTTTGAGATAACAATCCCTAATTGACAACCGTAGTTTTGCCCCCCCCCCCCCGGACCAAAAAATAGGCAGTTGGTTATACCCGGATGCCACGTTTATTCTGCGTTTTTTCGCATTTGTAGTGAGTTATTGCTTATTGAGTAAAATTTTCGACCACAAGGAAGGCTTTCAATCAATTTTTAAACAAGAAGATTCATTTTCTACTTAAAAAGATGAATTTTCAACAAAGTACGTGAATTTTCTAAAAAAAAACAGTTTTATTTCCCAAACTACAGCAAATAGTTTTATTATCTACCAAAAGAGTTGAATTCACAAAATAAAATAATAAGTTTCGAATTTAAAATTTTAAAAGAAATAGTAGTTAAATTCTCAACCAATAAGATGAATTTTCAAAATTTAAGATTATATTTCTACCCAAAAAGACGAATTTTGAACAAAATACATGAATTTTACAGAAAAAAGTTGAACTATCCCGGCCACTATAGGTTTTTCACAAAAAAGTTGATTTCCCACCAATTATTTAATCTTTTAAATAAATAGTTTTATTTTCTACTTAAGAAGTTGAATTTTCATGGAAAAATATATGTTTTCAACTAAAATAGACACTTTTTCAATCAAAACCGATTAATTACATTTGCAGTTAAAAATAAATAGTTTTCAACAAAAAATGAATGATCTGTTAGTTAATTTTAACCGAAAAACACGAATTTAAAAAAATGGTTGAATCCACAACTTAAAAGATGAATTTTCCCCCAAACAGTTGAACTTTTAAGCCGAGATTATGAATTTTCGACAAAAAAGTTATTTTTATACCAAGTTGTTAATTTTTTTAATTAATAGTTTAAGTTTTAACCATATATAGTTGAATTTTTACCAAAATAGTTGAAATGTTATCAAAATGGTAAATTTTTAACTATATATGTATATATACTTTAATTTTCTACCAAATTTTTTAGTTTTCAAGCCAAAAATATGTGTTTTCTACAAAACATTTCAATTCTCAAATCGAAAAGAAGTTTTCTCTGTCAATAAGCATGTAACACTTCATATTTTAACGAAAAATTATTTTCATTTGAAATAAAAAAACATTTGAATTCAACTGAAGAAGACCAATTTTCAAGAAACCAGTTAAATTCTCAATTTTCAATTAAAAATATAATTCTTAACTAATAATTGGATACTTATATTTTTTATTTTTAAGAACTGGTTAAATATTCCACTCTATAGATGAATATTTAACTAAACTGATGTTTTTTTACTGAAAAGATTAATTTTCCACTAAAGCACACAAATTTCCAATAGAATACATGAAGTTTAAAAAAATAGATGAATTTTTAACTAAGTACTTGAATTTTTAAATAAAAAAGACAAATTTTTTACAAATGTAATAGTAATTTTAAAGCCAAAAAGAGGAATTTTCTTCAAAAATTGCACCTAAAAAATTATTAAAAAAAGATAGTTTATCTTTAAACCAAGTAGTTGAATTTTCAAACCTAAGAGAACAACATCAAACAAAGAGTAATTTAATCCTCATCCAAAACAAATGAACTTTTAATAAAATTAACGTTGCATTTTAACCAAAAAGGATAAATTATCAACCAAGAAGATTTGCTTTTCACCAAAAAAGACGAATTTTCAGCCAAATAATTAAATTTTTAACTAAAAGAGATTAAAAATTTGCAGTTTTTTTTATACAAAAAATGTATGAAACAAATGAAGATGAATACAATATTTAACATACAATATTGTACTAACAGAATAACAAAAATGGTTTAAGACTGTAAATCCTCTTTTAAAAGCGCGAGAATTTGCTACAATTATTCAAAAATTTGTTATCTTTAAAATCCAATTAAATTTTTACTAAAAGTACCCATTTCCTGTATATAACGCTAATTAGCGTTCTGCTAACCTTCTGTTAACAGAACTTTATTTCTTCTAATTTGTAAACCTTCTTTCACTTCGATTGATTATTGTTTTAAACAACCGATTTCGGGTGAAAAACTTTAAGATTCAAATCAATATGGATATTTTCTGTGAAATTGCTAGATTACTTAAAATTCCGATTTCCACTATAAAACGATAACATAACTTAAAATTGTTAAGAAGTTGTTAATCTTCTTACATATTCTTATGAAATATAATTTTGTTTTAAATAAGAATACGAATTCCCGACGAAGACACAAACATAATCCAAAATTGGAAAATTTTGTTATTTATTATTGTATCTATTGTAAAATACACGGGAACTTTGAATTAGAACCCAGGCTTTACGACATTCCTAGAATTGATGGCCTCCAGATTTTGGCGATGGGGGAGCGTGGGACCAAAAGAGAAGCAGTGCTCAGTCATGCATCACAAACAGCATTAGTGCCGCACTCTCGGCACGTTAACACACGAAAATGACCTAATTATTCATTGTTATTTTTTAATTATTTACAATTATTTCAATTAAGAATTATCCCCATATTTAAGAATAAAAAAATAATTAAAAGTTTTTTTTTCTTATATTAAAAACACTCAAAAATATTAAAAATGAACAATAATGGAATTATTATTAGATATGATTATAACGTCAATTTCTATTAAATGGTTTACAATTTTCCTTTATGTTTTACTATATATAAATTCGTTTTCTGGCACCTATCCATCGTAAATTTTCACAATTATTTTATACTCCAACTTTTTCGGCAATATAATTTTCATTACACCTACGCACTGTTTTATATTTAATTTATTTTGGAAATTCCTTTATTATTCACTTTTAATATTTTTTATTGTTTTTCATAAAAATAATTTTTTTAGAATCTAGCTGCCTAATTCGTTTGAAAAATAATTTACTCTCGTAACAATATATCTACATTCTTATTAATATTCTAGTTGATAAAAATTTTAAGAAATAAAAAAAACTGTTAATCATTTTTTTATTCTATAATATGAGGATAATTCTGAATTGAAATAATTGTAAATATTTAAAAAAAACAATGAATAATTTAACAAATTTACAATAATTTGAAATAGAAATTACTGATGAGCAGAATCAAAAGTATAAGAGATGCCCAATCAAGCACCACCTCTGTGCGTGGACTATTCGGTCCTGCCTCAACGAAGGAAGCGAGCAGCAGACCGGCCGCGAACCGTGATCGTCGACTAAAACTCAACTCAGATAGGATTCAACATTTTAAATCGTATCTCGGGAACTGATGAAGATTTTTTAAGTTTCTTTGTCTTAAATTAAAGATAAAATTTCAGGCTGTATATCGCATAATTTTTAGATTTTTGCAACAATTTTCCTAGGTCATGCTAAAAGTTGAAGTCGAGGTACAAAATTCTAGAAAATCTAGAATTTTTTTCAAAACTTATCACGTGCTGTATTCTCTTCAGCAGATAAAAAAAATCTGCTTTACATTACTAGACGTGGAATTTTATAGGCTTTCCAACTGTTATGATTAAAAATGCCCTATCATTTTTCTTTGCTGAGTTATCGTGGTTCAAAGCCAGCAGTGATTTTTAATAGTGCTTGCGTCAATCGATCTCATAATTTCCGACGTTAGTGTATCATTGCTGATTTCCGCGAAAAATTCGATGTTTCAAATATAATTTTTTTCATTAGGAAGCAGTGGTTCGTTAAGAACGAATCTCAAGACAAATTTTATCATGCAGTACCCTCCCACTTATCGCACTACCCCTTATCGCGACTTCCCCTACTGGCTTTGATCCCACTACCGACTTTTAAAAAATGTTGACATTCAGTTTAACCTATTTAATAAGTTAGTTTCAATTTATCAATGGCTACCAATTCTAGAAAAAAAATTCAACTCAAATCGTTTTACATGGAAACAGTTACATGCCTTTCCAGTCCAGAGTACTCCATTTTTTTAATTTTCTTATGGATAAAACTTGTAAAAAACCATTCAGATTTTACGATTAGCATGTAAAATGAAGGGAATAACCTCCTAATGTTGTCTACTACATGTTTCCTCAACTGTCAATTTTTGACATTACCTTTTTTTGAACAGATTCGATTGTCTAAACAAATTAGGTATGAGGGTAAACCCAAGGCGAGAAAGATTTTTGATGGTGCTAGGGGAAGTCACATAACGCGAATTCCAGTCCCAGCCTCTCGCGATAAGTGGAAGGAATGAATATAGAATAATATCCAAAATTATCTTTCAGAGCCTATAAGAATAGCAAAATAATTATTTATACCGTAAATGTATGACTGACATCAGTGAACTGAAGGTGTCGAAGGTGTCGATTTCGTCAGCCAGCCATTTTGGATAAAAATTCCAAAAGTTAGCGCATTTGGAATATTCTTGAGACCATTTTTTTCAAAATTAAAAAATTCTCTGTGCGTATATTCATAGTATTTGAAAATACGAACAATATATCCTAATTACTTTTTTTCTAATAACCAAAAATTACCAGAGTTATAGCATTTACAAAATTCCAAAAAACACACGAAAATGAATATTTACGCCAAATAACGCACGACATGAAAAAAGGCAAAAGAAGAAAAATGTTGGTTTTAGAATGCCCTACAAGATTATCACATCAACTTATTGAGTTTTCTTGAAAAATCGAAAATTCTAATTTTTACAGCAAAAAAGATAATAGGAAATCCAAAAATAACATTTTTTCATTACACAATTTCACAGTATTTCAAGGATCCTCAAATATATAAATGTGTTTTCAAAAAAACAAAATATATATATATAAGTTTTTGGTTTCGTACCTAAATAAGGGCCGGGAATGTAACACTGAGACCATATGACCCTAGACTCTTGGAGATACTCTTTTTGTGCATTATTAGGCAAAAATACAATAGAGCATCACAACTGCAATATAAAACACGATGCAGTAGAAAATTCAATTAAAGTCTGGGTCACTGAGGTTATGGATATAGTTTAGAAGTTTAAAAAACAGGCAGGCTGCTACGTATATCGCATGTGTAACTTTTAAATCGTAAAAATAAAATTGGAAATGAGCAAATTCAGTTTTGAAAAAATGGCAGAAGTTGCAATAAAATTTTTAATAAAAAAAGTTTTTTTTAAGACTTCGCATTTTTTCAAACGAGACAATAGAAATACGTGTGTTTTAATGTCAATGCGTGTTATGAATTTTAATAATATTCATTTATGGAAATGATATCCAATTTGAGGGAAAAACTCCAGTGCGAAACACGAGATACGTATTGCGAATGTGTTCGTTAAAGCCGAAGGAGCTTTAATAAAAGAGAATTCGCAATGACCAAATTACTGTTGTCGATGCTTTGACCTTTAGTTTTAAAAAGTCTATGCATAAGTTTGGGGAATATAAAAAGATCACTTTATTTGAAATCGTTACCAATTTCCGATAACAAACGCGAGCAGAAAATTTATTTTTGTTTAAAATTACTGATTTCTGGGTAAAAACAAGAAATTGATTTAGATTGTAAACTATCGTTTAAACATAATTTTTTTGTTAAAAATATAAAAAAATATATTTTTTTTCAATTCGCATCATATTTTCTATGATTGTTCTTATTAAAAGGGATTATTTGCCGATTAAAATTTTAAAATTTCGGGTTTAATATATAAAACAACTTCAAGTAATAAGCAGGCATTTAGGCTTAAAATTGATTTAGGCTTTTTTTATAGCTATTCATCAATAAAAAAAATGTTAACCTTTTTCAGATATTTATAATTTTATAATAATTTTCAATTATCATAATGTTGTTTATTATTTTACAGTTTTCTCTCGATCCAATAGAACGACATACATTTTTTGGTGTTGTAACTTTAGGAATATTTATTTTAATTTCCCTAAATTAAGCCAAGTACAAATACAACGTTTCCTTGCCGTAAGGTATACTTAATAATAACGTTTAATTTCGTTCAAGATTGAAAAAAAAGATTGGTAATTTTCCTAACATTTAAATTTAAATTTGAATTTTGTAGGTTTTCCAATTTAAATTATCCAACTTTTCAAATTGAATTTGTAATATTTCATTTTCAAAAACATTATTAATCAATACAAATGGTTGTTAATGGTAACAATATGAAATTGTTCCATTTCAAATGCTACAATTTATAATTTTTTTTATTTGAATTTCTTCTAGTCTAAATGTTTAAATTTCAAATTTTTTGATTTTAAGCGTTTACTGTTGATTAGTTTTAAATGACTACATTTGAAATGCTAAAAAATTTACATTTTTGACATTAATCAAAATATTTATCTTAATTATATAAATATGGAAGCTGCAAGATCAGCATTATTTATTTCATGGATAACAATCTTGGTAATTTACTTTATAACAAGCCTGCTTGGAATAAGAATTTATACTTCCTATAAAGATTGTGATCCATTAGAAAACAAAATTTTCAAAATGGATATGTTGTATCCATTATTCATGATGGACACTCTCTCGCACCTGCCAGGTATACCTAGATTATTTATAGCAGGTAATTAATTTATAATTTTTTAAATTTGTTCATTATTTAATTATATTCTAATATTTATATTCATTATTATATTCTTTCTATTTCGTCGGCCCGAAATTCAGGAAGAGATCTTATTCTTTTTGAGGCTTAAATTTGACAAAATACTTTTCTTTATTTTTCATTGTTTTGAATTTATTTTGGAGGAATTTAATTCAAAATTGTCTAATTACAAATCCTTTAAACTGAAAATACAACTACCAATTCCTTCAATTTGATAATAAACAATTCCGAAGAATTCAAACAACCAGCCAATTTTGTACGTTAAACATGAATTAAACCAAACAATTTGGAATATTCAAATCTAAAATTCTTACATTTAAAACTGATTTGAATTAAATTAAAATAATTAAATTTTCCTGGCACTTTTAATATTTTAATTTAAAGCGTGATTGAATATATTTTGTTGCTAAAAATTTAAATTTTAACATAAAAAAGTCTCTGCAATTATCACCGTTAAAAGTTGAAGAATTTAAAAATATTGTGAACTTTTGACGTTTAATTATCCTACAAATATCGGGATCTGTCAGTTTCTTCCATTTTAATGAAACTTTGCCAAATTTTAGTGTTCTATAAGAGACATTTGATACCTAAAGAATTTTGTTGAAAATTTTAAGTATTACGGGATTTGTTGCATGTTGAATTTGTTCGTTTTTTTTTAATTACTGGTATTTCCAAAATCGTCCAACGAATTTTAATTACACTTAGAAATATTACGGACGAAAGTATACGCTCTAAAATTGAAATAGAACAAAATCTATTTTCAAATGTTTTCAATAAAAACCCGAAATTTTTTTGGAAAATTTGGTATAAAATATGACAGATATTAATGCGCGATTACAATTCGTTAATAATAGGTGCTGTGGAAAAATTATTTTAAAAAAGTTATCAACTAAAAATTTAAAAATTTCAATATATTGAGGAAATTCTGGGATTCCAGGAATTCATGAAATTAAAGGAATTAAAGGAGTTCAAAAAATTCAGTGAATTTGAGCAATTTTGGGAATTTGGAACATTTCAGAATATTCAAGACATTATGGGAATTCAGAGAAATCAAAGAATTTCAGAAACTCAGAATTAAAAAAACTAAAAAGTCATTTTATTATAAATGAATTTTATTTTCCTTTTTTATTTATTTACTTCTAAACTAAAAATTATAACAAGAACAAATCATTAAAAAAAAGTCAGGAATAAAAAAAATTAATATTACCAACTTATTTAATGAGAGATTTTAAAATTTCTTATATTTTTAATGTTGGAGAATAGAAATCCAGGGACGTGAATGCGTATTTCTCCTGCTTGAATGTAATACTAGTTATGAATAAAATAATGAATAAATTGAATTTTTAAGGTGTATTCTGCGCAAGTCTCAGCACAATATCAGCAATTATTTCAAACTCTTTAGCTGCAATTTTTTTAGGGGATGATTTAAAACCACTGTATAAAAAATCTATAAAACAAGAAATTTCCAAGTCCAGAAAATTAATAATTGGGCAAATTCTTACATTCGTGATTGAAATTGGGATTATAGGATTGGCTATTGCAGCTCAATATCTAAAAGGAATTTTAGAAGTAATTTATATTTATTTTTGTAAATTTCGAATTCTAATAAGTTTTTGATGAATTAAATTAAATTATTGATTAATTACAGCGATCATTACCCGTTTCTGCTTTAAAAAATGGTATCCTTATTGGGCTATTTACTTTGGGGATGATTTTGCAATCAGCAACAGAACGGGAAGCAATTATGGAGGTTTTTGCATCTATGACATTTTGTACTTGGATGGCAAACGGAATTCCAAGGCGACCATCAGCACCAAAACTGCCAATATTTATCGATGGCTACAATGCAAAAAATTATGTTAATAATATTATTAATTTAACTTTGAATCTTCCCAATAATGAAACACTGGGATCAAAAATAGGGTATTCTCATTTCAGGAATGAGGATTCATCTTACTTTTATTAACAATTTTGGTTGGATTTATCATGAGTATTCTTACTCGAATATATTTTAATGAAAAACAAGATCAATTGGATCTTGATATTTTTTTCCCAGTGATTGCATATTGTATATAAAACGCAGACGATTGACAGAAACTGAAAAAACACAACTGCAATGAACACACGGTTGGAAATTGAATGACTGTAATTATGAATAATTACTGAAATAAATTTAGAAAAAATATATTTATAAAAACAGATTAAATAACAAATATGTATTGATATAAAAAAATCAGTTCTAGTTTTGCAAAATCCCTCAGCTTCGAAATTTGTTGTTTTTTTTAAAGGAAAGTTAGTAACAAGCATTTTCCCGGTTTGAGAAAAAAGAGAGTTTTTTTAATTTTGACGACTAATTTCATTTTAATTAAAATTAGAGGCAATGGAAAAATGATATGAAAATAAATTAATATTAATAAGTACTTAAAGATATTATTCAATTAGTTAAATTTTAAACACAAAACGCTGAATCTTCGACAAAAAATGTAATGTTTGATATTTTAACCAAGAAGATATTTTGATTTTAATTTAAAAACAGTTGACTTTAACCATAAAACATGCCTTTTCACTCAATAGTTTCATTTAAAACCAAAAATTGTGATATTTTTACCAAAAGAGATAAAATTTGAAATCAAAAAGAGTAATTTTCAACAAGAGTTAAATTTTTACCCAAAAAAAATTTTTGAGCCAATAAGGAAAACATATTGTATGCAAAATATTTAATCTTTAAGCCAAAAATATCTCGAAAAAGGCGAACGTTTTACAAAATAACAGTTGAATTTTCGACCAAAAAGATGAATTTTGAACCAAGAAGAATAATTGTACATTCAAAAAGGCGAGTTCTCAACAGACTACCTACATTTTAATTCAAATACTTAAATTGTCATTCAAGAAGATTAGTCTCTTACGAAAAGGACGAATTTTCATCAAAATACATAAATTTTTAACCAAGCAGTTGTTGATTTTTAACAAATTTCATATATTTTTGACCAAATAGATGAATTTAAAAAAGATAAATGTTTAAACTTAAAATACTAATTTCTAACCATAAATGAAATAGTTAAACTTTTATTTAAAAAATTAATTTTTAGTTTAAAAAAATTAATTTTCGACATAAAAAAAAACATTCTTAACAAAGTCTTCAATTTTCAACTAAAGAGATGAATGTTTAACTAAAATTCTGAATTTTTCGATAAAGAGGAATTGATAAAAAATTAATCTGTTTTAGTCTATTCTAGAGACAGATCAATATATAGCTTCTATCCAACGACTTCAAACCTTTTTGTCTGATGTCATCCCGTAAAAATATATTTGTAATTATTTTATGGATTCTTATACTTCATCTTTACAGTAGTTTATTATGACGATTATTATTTTTTGACGATTATTCTATTTTAAGAAAAACATTCTGCTGAAGATTATCCTTTTAGTTATAAGTTGTATTATTTGGTTGTAAATTTAACGATTTTCTGAAAAGGACATCTTTTTCGGTAGCAAATTCAACTGTTTTGTTAAAAATTCGTCTTATTGGGTTCAAAATTCAACTCTTTTCATAGAAAATATAACCATTTGCGATGAAAACAGTTTTTTAAAAATATGTTTTAATTTAAAATTTTAGCTTTTTTAGTAGAAATATTGCATCTTTCTTTGATGAAAATACAACTGTTTTGTTGAAAATTCAACATTTCCAAGAAAATTTGATTTATTGTGTAAAACTAGTGTTTTTGTGTTGAAAAGTCAATTGAAATCTTTTTAGATGAAAATTCAACTCTCTTTTTCCAAATTTGTCTTTTTGATTTAAAGATTCACCTATTTTAGTAGAATTTTCATTTTTTTTTTCTTTGAGAAAAATGTAACTGTTTGATTCAAAACCGAACAACCTTGTTAAAAAGTCATAATTTTGGTTCATCATTCGACTATTGAGAAGGAAATTAACTTAGTGTCTACCATTATTATTTTGGTGCTGGAAACTGAACTGGAATCTTCTTTGGATGAAAAATTAACTATTTCATTTAAGGCTTTTTTTTTAAATCGTCTGATTTAGATGAAATTGCATCTTTCTTGGATAAAAATGCAACTGTTTGGTTGAAAATTGAACAGTTTTTTGTTGAAGTTCCGACTACAATTTTCATCTGATGCAAACGGTTTTTTTTAAATTGATTCTGATGAAAATTCGCATGATCCCATCAGAGCACATATTCAAATTCAGGCTCTATTTTTTTTATTGACAAAAATAAAAATAAAATTTTTTTGACTTTTGAAGAGTCACATTTCCAAGAGAATACTCTGATTAAATCCTAAATACCCAGAATGAGTTGATGAACTATTCAGTACAATTTCACAGTACCGTAGGATAAATTTAAAAATTTATTTAATTTGTTATAAAAAAAAAGTGGATGAAAATGGTTTCATGTGGTTTGACGGTGTATGGTCCCTTGATTCTCACTGGATTTCCTCAATTGATCAACAAAAATAATTTTTGTGTCATACCCGTGAGGATTCATGAATGAACAATCATTATTATAAACAAAAAAAGAAAACATTTTTTGGCTACAGCTATTGGTGACGAAAAGAATAGTCATTTTCCATGGAATTATCTCCATAGAACTCGTGAATGTCACTCAGTTATCATATCTGCTCATATAATAACAATTCGCAATTGTTCAAACGATCTTAGTTAACAATTGCATTATTCGGCTATTTTTCGTCACACAAACTCCGTTCTTTGCATGTTATTAATTGCTAATGACTGCTCTTCGAATAACGTTAGGAGATTTGGATAAATAATAATAACTGCTATTGTTATAAACAATTTCATGAACAATTACTCATCTTTTCTATTCGTCGTGGAATGAATAGCGTTTTCCACCCAGAATCAACTGCAGATCACTAATTGATGATACCCACTTATTATTTTCGATCATCCGATAACATTTGTGGATTATTTAAACAAATTTAATAAACAAATACACAGTTTCACCATTTTTCGATATTCTTACTTCGTTTTCAGAACTGGATTAACTGTGAATGACTCATTTTTTTAACCCAATTGTTATCGGCATGAACAATTTCATGAGAATAATATTAATATTAATTATGTACGTGTGTGTGTGTGTTTTTTTTTCCCTTCTTCATTATTTTGTCTCCTTTTGTCTTATTATTTTTTTTCTCGCCAAGTTTCTTAGTTATTTCAATCATGGAGTTTCTTAAACTCAAAAATTTTTTTATTACATTTATTTAAATAATCAACATTTAAAAACGCTATCCATTCCATGACGAATAGAAAAGGTGAGTTATTGTTCATAAAATTGTTTATAACAATGGCAGTTAATATTATTTATCCGAATCCCCCAACGTTATTCGAAGATCAGTCATTAACAATTAAATAAATCCAGAGAACGGAGTGTGTGTGACGAAAAATATCCGAATAATGCAATTGTTAACTAAGGTCGTTTGAACAATTGTGAATTGTTATTATATGATCAGATATGATAACTGAGTTTCATTCACGAGCTCTATGAAGCTAATTCCATGGAAAATGACTATTCTTTTCGTCACTAATAGCTGAAGCCAAAAATTTTTTTCTTTATTTGTTTATAATAATGATTGTTTATTTATCAATCCTCACGGGTATGACACAAAAAATATTTTTGTTGATCAGTTGAGGAAATCCAGTGAGAATCAAGTGACCATACACCGTCAAAACCATATGAAACAATTTTCATCCACTTATTTGTTTATAACAAATTAAATACATTTTTTAATTCATCCTGCGGTACTGCAAAATTGTACTGGATAGTTCCTCTACTTATTCTGGGTATTTGGGAATTAATCGGAGTATTCTCTTCGAAATTTTACTCGTCAAAAGTCAAAAAAATTTGTTTTTACATTTTTGTCAATAAAAAAAATAGTGTCTCAATTTGAATATATGCTCTGATGAGATCATGCGAATTTTCATCAGCTTCAATTTTTAAAAAACCGTTCAAATCGGATAAAAATTGTAGTCGGAAAATCAATTTGTCCAGAGTCGCGATTTTTGTCCCACTGTGATCGCTTTTTCGGGTTTTCTTTGGCTCAATAAAAATATTTCTTCTACCATCACCGAATTTTCGTGAAACTAGACGCATACATAATTAAAATATTTAAAAGAAAATTACCTACGAAAACAGTTCGTACTAGGGACATTAGAGGAATGAATTAGTTTAATAAACAATTTTATTCGTTTGATAAAAAAGATATATTCATATTTCAATAAATAAAACAAATTTGGTGGGCCTTTTATTTTCTTTTAATAATAAATATAAGTATGGCAAAATATCAATACTTACATATGTAATAAAATTATTATATTGCAGGCCCGTCAAATGTTTATATTTATTTCTCTAAGATATCAATTTACTTTTTTTATCAAACAAACAAAACTATTTATTTAACTGATTGCTGTTATTACAACTTTGATTAACTTGAACCTTAATATACTTGGCGGAATTTTTTTACACGTAGTGTTTTTAGTGAAATTACTGAAAATGAATACAATACGTAATTAGGTAATACATTATTTCCGCATTATAATCCTTGAAGCTGTTAGTTTGCTTAAAAGCTGTGAACAATGATATCACACAATTTTTAAACTATGAGCTGTTTTCCTATAATTTTTGACAAATTGCCAAATATAATCCTTGATACAATCAGAACCGCATTATTCAAATTTAGCGAAAACTGATGTTATCTGACATATTATACGTAACTTGGGCGAAAAGTTTTATTTCCTTAAAAGTAAAGCCCATTAATTTGGATGAGTTTTACTTTTTTTGGATGAGCAACTTTTGTCTATTCATTTTTTTTCATAGCTTATGACGCTTGTCCCAAAATTTGATTTGGTCATTTATTAAGTTTTCTACAAATAAAACAAAAACTGCACATCCGACCAAAGAATGATCAATAAAAAATTTGGGACTCTTTTTTAGATGAACACCTTTTGTCTTATTATTTGTTCTCGTAACTTCTGTTATTGGTCCAAAATTTAATTTTTTTATTTTTAATGTTGTTTTTTATGAATAACAGAAAAACTACGTGTCACATAAAAAATTAATTTGTAATAAATATATAATAATTTTTACAAAGATTTCGGTCTAAATATCATAAAGGATTAAACCCCATATTAAGATCCTTTTTGACTGTTTCCAACGATATAATTGATGGGAAGATCCAAAACGTAACTCTAACTCAATTTTCTCAATTTTCTGATTTGTGCGCTTTTTCTTGCCACCTCCTCAACTTTCAACCAAAAAGTTGCATTTTTAACAAACAAAAAATTATTCTTTACAAAAAAGACCAAAAGAAAAAGAATTTGTAGCAAAATAGTTAAATTTTCAACTAAATAAATAAATTTTTATCTAAAATCTAAATCAACTTTCGACTCAAAAACTGCATTTTTAACAAAAAATTGATTTTCTTTTAAAAATATGAAATTTTAATATAATGAACCAATTTTCAATAAAGAAAATAAATTTTAAACATTAATTTTGAAAAACAAAAAACATAATAATATAAAAATATAAAAATATTATTTTTAAGAAAATACATGAATTTTCAACCGAACATTTTAATTTTTGAATTGAATTTTTAACCTTGTTTTTGAATTTTTTAACGGAAAAGGTGACTTAATCACGACAAAAGACACATTTTTAACCTAAATACAGAAATTTTTAACCAAATAGTTGAATTTTCAACTGAAGAATATTGATGTTGAAATAAAGATAATTTAATTGAGCTTTCAGTTAGAAAAATAATTTCTAATAACAACAAACTGCATTTTAAGCCAAAGATATGAATTTCAAACCCAAAAGAATTATTTTCTATTTACAAAGGGGAAAGTTACAACAAAGTACAGAAATTATTAACTAAATAGTTAAATTTTTAACAGAAGAAAAGAAATGTTCAATCAAACATAGAATAGTTATATTTTCAATTTAAAAATTAATTTTAAAAAATGTTAACAAAAAACTGAAATTTTAAACAAACGAAAAAGACTTTTTTTACTAAAATAAAAAATTATTATTCTTTATTCATAATGTGTCCCCTAAGGGTTTACATGACTTCCATTCCATACCACTTACATAATAAACCGAAAGAAA
>JAAAKG020045675.1:0-15923 GCA_010014905.2 Druon quercuslanigerum
AATTTTATGTTTAAATTCATTTTCTTAAACATTGGTAAAAGAAGAAAAAAAATTCACTGCAAAAAATACAATATTTTTTTTATTATGATTCTTGTTGAGGTTCAATTATTTTTTGATAACCAAAAAGTCAAAGCAAATCTAAATATTTCAGAAAAAATCAACTTTTCAGCATTAGTTTAAAAACAATAATAATCTGCTTAAGTAATTATTTTTGCTAAATTTAATTAATTATTAATTCACTCGAAGTGAAAAGTAGACAAATAGTTAAAAATTTCAACAAAAACCGCAACTTTCTGGCATTACACAAATTAAATATTAATAATAATAATGAATTGATTAAACAATTATTTTGTTGAGTTTAATTAATTATTTACCTCCTCTAATTAAAAATTATTTAAAAGTGGAAAATTGTTGGAAAAATTGCAATTTGCTAGCATTATTCTAAGAGAATATTATTAACAATATTAATAAATTTAAAAAAAATTTAACATCTATTTATTAGTTTAAAGGAGTATTTACTGTATCAGAAAAAAATTGCATGAAAAAAACTAAAAATCATAATTAGCGCCAAAAACTCGCAAAACCCATTTTTTCACTTAGGCGGGTTTTTTGGGACCCTATAAAAGAGATTTATGGGCGTGATATTTAAAAAGTAATATTTTATTCGTATTCTATAGCTAATTGTGAAGAGAAATGTTGAGTTTCATCTCAATTCACATAATATTGATGATTCTCAGACAAAATTACAAAAAAGTTTTTTTTTCGTATGAAAAATGCTTGTTAATCTAAACATATATAATAAAATAAAATAAACCTGAATTACTATATATAATATTTACAGTTAATAATATAATATGTAATAGTTATAGTTCAATTATAAACATAAATTAAAATAAAAGAATGTTAATGCATGGCAAAATTTGTTCAGAAAACGTTTGGCAATATAATTTCAGCAAAGTCAGAAGAAAAAATGATTTCTTTACGCTTAAAAACGCCTAAAATGTGATTTTTTTACATAATTTGTTTACAGAAATAATTACTAACATTGAATCTTAAATTCTAATGGCGACATATCATCATAACGCTGAAAGAAAGCAATTTCAAAGAAGCAATATACTTTGAAGACGAATTTTTCCTAATGGCGATTATTTTCTAATACAATTTGTTTATAAAAATTAAGTTTAAAAGTTAACAACTTAGGTCCTTTCTTATATCTCTGTGCATTGAATCCGTATAAAAAAATGAAATTGAAAAAAATCGACACTTTTTCGCTGTATACACATCAACATAAAAATTGAATAAAAATAAAAAAATTCTAAAAGTGATGCATAATCGTGTTCTAAATGTTATTTTGAACCTCTTTTTTTGATTTTTTCCCACTGTGCGAATGTGAATTGAATTTTATCATATAAGGGCCTAAGTACGGGGGTGGATTGAAAATCCTCAAATTAATTTGAATCATTTGAGCCGAGGGAATAAAATTTTTCGATTGGCATCTGAAAAAAGTGAGAGAAAAAATCAGGCAGGCCAGTAAAATATGTTTTTGTACGTGAAGATTTTCAAAAATTTCTCACAAAATGTAGGTTTTTTAAATATTTCGAAAATAGAAGCTTTTCAAGAACTTTGAAACGTTTCAAGAAAACACCAAGTTTTTCTGAAGATTCCTAAGGAATTCTCAAATCATTTTTTATTGAAAAAATTCATTTTTAAGAAAAATGTGAAAAGTATTTCCAAACAGTAAAAATTATTTTCTTATATCTCAAAATAGAATGTAGAAACTTTTTTGGAAAAAGTTTTCAATTTTTGAAAGATTACAAAATTTACGGAAAAATTCTTGCTTTCAAGAGAATACAACATGTTTTTAAGGTTCCTAGGAAAACCTACCATTTCAATCGATTTCTAAAACTATCAAAAAAAGATAAGGAAGATTTTTAAGTAATTTCTTGAAATTTTGAGGATGTTCAAAAAAATCGGAACCATTTTAAAAGATATTTAATAGCGTCAAAATAGTTTTTAGCGTAATTTGAAATTTGAAATTATTTGAAAAAATTCAAAACCTGTATATTTTTGTATATTTGGAAAGTTTGCAAAATATTTTCAAACAATTTGTAAGATTCCTGGGAAAATTTTTAATTTGTTTATCTTGAAAAATTAATTTTAAGAAAATTTAAACAAAGATTTCAAAACATTTTAGAAGGTTTTCCAAATTGTTACAAAAGTTAATTTTTTATTTAGCATAGGTTTCTGCAGATTATGAACAAAATAATTAGTAGTTTTTTAAGAATTTTGGAAGGTTTCAAGAGAATAAAAAATTTTCTTACGGTTCCTAGGGAAATTATTTTTATTTTGAAAAATTTATTATTAGAGAATATTGTTACAAAAATTTAAAACATTCAACAAGATTTCAGAAATTTTAGAAAAATAATCTTCAAGGTATTAAGGCAAATTTTTTTATTTGGCAGGATTTATTAAAAATTTTCAAAAGCAAATTTTTTCAGAAGATAATTATAATATTAGAAGCATTTTTAAAAAATATAAAAGTTTAATATATTTAAAATTTTATTTTTTAAATTAAATGTTTCAAGGTTGTCAACAAATTTTCTTAAGAATTCTGGGAAATTTTTTTTTTTTTATGATTTTTTTTGTTTAAAATTAAAAAAAAAAGTTAAAAAAGATTTCTAAAAAATGGAACAACTGAAAAATCCCGAAAAAGAAAATTCTCGCCGCTGTAAAATTCCCGAAAAAGAAAATATTCGAAATAGAAAATTTCCGAAATGATTTAATGACGAAAATTAAAAGTACCAAAGTAGAAAAATTCCGGAATAATAAAATTCCTGACAGTAACTGATTAATATTTTTAGAATATATAAATAAATAAATAAAATTTCATCAAATAAAAGTACTTTACTTGATTTATTAAATAGTGATGATTAAAACACCATTTTTTTAATTGTCCCCTTACCATAATTTTCTCGTTTAGTATTTTTTGGTTTTCCGGAAGAAAAAAATTATTTATATTCTTTGTTTTTTTAATTTTAAGGTTCTGCATATTCTAGTTTGTCAAGTTTTTTCACTTTTTTAAACCATAATGATATAATGCAATAAAAAGATAGGTTTTAAAGTTTTTCAAAAAATAGAAATAGCTTTAATATTTTCGAATCTTTCTTCGTTTTTATAATCGTTTTCAAAAGTGTGAAAAAGGTGGACAAGCTGGAATAAAAAACCTAAAAAACTCTTTTTAAAAAAGTTTTAAGTGTCAAAAAGGGCAATGTTTTGAAAAAAAAAATTTTATAATTTTTTTATCCGAAAAACAAAAAAAATACTAAATTTCAGGGAAAAAGAAAGATTTTTTACTATTTTTTGTTTTCAAAAAATCAAAATAAATTGACCCTTTGTTACAACTGAAACAATAAAAAACCTTATAGTCTCAAAAGTTGAAAAAATGGCACGATTTTCAAAGTTTAATCACCGCGGAATTTGTTCTATGTAAGATTTTTACTAGTATAAATTGATAAAAAATTAGAATTACGAAAAGTAAAATTTTATTTTATTTACAATTTTAATATAATGTGCAAAAATCTTTTTTTAGGGATTTAGTTATATGCACAGATTTTGGAAAAAGTTATACTATGTCGATCATGAATATCCTCAGCTTGAACCAAAGACACATTTTATGATTTTGCTTTTTCAAACAGAACAAAAAACGTGATTTATGATTCTTGTTTCAATTTTGTTCTAAATAAATATAAATAATTCTGCATATGTTTAGAAACAGTAGGGTTTTTTTTTTACTTTTTTCGGATGTCAGTCCATTAATTTTATCCTAGAGCAAAGTTTAATTGGATTAAAAAATGTAAGAATTTTTTTAAGAGGCTGCTTTTTTCTTGTGGTTTTCAAAAAGAAAAAATAGACTGAATAGCCGATTCTTAGTTTGTTAGAAATGGTAGAAGGACCAAAATTTAGCTAGACCAAAGAAAAAAAACAGAGAAAAAAAGGTCGAATTTTCTAATATTTAAAATTGAAGGAATCGGCTTGTGTGAATCGTGGTTCAAAATTTCATAGAAATTAAATGCGTCTTAATGGTGCGAATCCGAATTTGTAATCGACTTTAATCCATTTTATAAATGAAGATTGCTAATTTCCACTGCCAAGAAACAAATATTTTCCTCAAATTGAGAAATAATTCTGAAATTTGATGAATGCAGCTTTTTTTATGCTGGTATATCTAATTTTTTAATTTTTTAATTCGATATTGCTATTCTCGCATGAAATATTTCAAAGAGAGACTTTGAATTCTGATTATGATTCTGAATTGTAATGATAAAAAGCCTCTTTCGCTGTCAGTAAAATTATTTATTTACACTGTTTTTTTTTATCGTGCCACATTGTGCCAACACCAAACGAAACCTTACATTTTTAGGGGATTTTAGGAACGGCACAAGAAAGTACAATTTGTTACAAAAGGTTGTTATAACTTGTATAATGTATATACATATTAATTATTAAATATTAAATATTGAATATTAGGTAAATTAATTAATAATGAATATATTGAATATTGTGTATTTAGGAAAGAGTGCACATCTCGTGTTGTATTTACTATTTATCATAGTGAGAGCCTTTTGGGTCTGAAAAATCCCGAAATATAAAATTCTCGAAAATTGTCGGTAAAATTTTATTTTTCTAAATTATTATTTTGAAAAAAATTGCCTCGATCAAATTATTTTATTTTTTGTTGAAAAAAAAGAAGGTCCTATTTTATTATTTTTAATGAAATTAAATAAATTTTATATTCTATTTCGAAATTTTTTATCTTATTTCTCGGAATTTTTCAGTCTCGATTTTTTTGGACCCAGCATTCCATTATTGTCTAGTCTGCACTGTAAATATGAATAGGAATCTTGATATTGATAATCAAATTAAAATTAAATATCGCAAAATTCAGGTTGTTTGAAATTTAACGGTTTTTGAATTTGGAGGATTTTGAAATGTAAAGGTTTTTTAAACTTAAAAGAATTTAGATTTCGGTAATTCTAAATTCAAAAACTTGAAAATGTCGCTTTCGAAAGTGGAGAGCTGTAAAAATCATCGCTTTTTTAATTTTATTGTCACGAGTCATCTAATTGTAAAATATTGTTCTCTTTTAAGGTGGTAGTGTTATATTAAAAATTATCGAAATACGAACCCTTTGCTTTTTATTGCAGTTTTTTTTACCTGAAAACGATCATTCCTGCGAAATTTACAGAGAATTTTCAGAGTATTTGGTGAAATTTTCAAAGAACTGCTTATAAATTAAAAGTTAATTAGGCGCTAGTTAGTTTTGAATAAAAAGTTGATATTTTGATAAATACAATTTCGGTTTCACCTTGGAACTTGTTCAATTTTTAAGTTAATTAATGTAAAATTGTAGGGTATTTTAAAATATTAAAGGAAATATTAAATAGATTTCACTTTATGTTTTAAAACTTCCAAGGAATTTCTTATTGAGTTCAATAATTTAAAGAGATTCTAAAAGATCTTAAAGATTTTAGGGCATTTGGCATTTTTTTTATTTCAATAATTTTAACGCATTCCACAGAATTTTAAAGATTTTAAAGTATTTTCACAAATTTCAAGTAATTTTAGAAAGCTTAAAAATAATCTCTAGGGTTTTAATTAATTAAATTTTTTTGGAGTATTTAAAAAAATTCCAAGTAATTTTCAGGAGTTTTAAAAAATGTCGTAGAATTCGAAATATTTCAGGGAATTTTTAATTGATTTCAATTATTTGAAGGGATTTCACGGGATTTAAACTATTTGAAGATTTTTGAATAAATTCCAAAGAATTTTCAAGAGTTTTTAGAATGTTTTAAAGGAATGGAAATATTTGAGGGAATTTGAAAATATTTAAAATTTTTATTTATTTATTTCAAATATTTGTAGGAATTCCAAATAATGTAAAAGATTTTAGGGTATTTTTACAAATTACAAGGAACTTTAAAAAAGTTTACAAATTTTGAAAAGATTTCAAAGAATTTTGGATTTTTAGGGTATTTAAATAAATAATGTAATTTACAAATTTTCAAAAGATTCCAAAGGATTCTAAAGATTTTAGGGTATTTATAAAAATTTGAATTATTTTACGGAATTTAAAAATATTCCAATTTTTCTTATTTCAATAATTTGTAAGAATTCCAAATGGTTTCTAAGATTTTAGGATATTTTTATAAATTACTCGATATTTTAAAAAGCTTTACAAATTTTCAAAATATTTTAAAGAATTTTATATTTTTTTAGTGTATTTAAAAAAATTCCAAGAAATTTTAAAGTGTTGTAAAAAGTTTCAAAAGATTTTAAAGATTTGAAATATTTTAGGGTATTTTCAAATATTCAAATTTTTAATTTACTTCAATAATTTAAAGACATTCCAAAGGAATCTAAAGATTTTAGGATATTCATAAAAATTCTAAGGAATTTTCCAGAGCTTGAAAACATTTTAAAGGATTTTAAAGAATTTGAAATATTTTAGGAAATTTAAAAATATTCTAAAATTTTCTTTATTTATTTAAAAAATTTGTAGGAATTCCAAATGATTTTAAAAACTTTAAGGTATTTTTAAAAATTACAAGGAATTTTAAAGTGCTTTACAAATGTTCAAAAGATTTCAAAGATTTAAAATATTTGATGGTATTTTGAAAGATTACAAGACATTTTTAAATGTTGCCAATAATTTGAAGCCATTCCAAAAAATGTTAAAGATTTTAAAGTATTTTTTACAAATTCCACGTAATTTTAAACAACTTTAAAAAGTTTCAAAAGTTTTTTTAAGAATCAAAAATATTGTAGGGTATTTATAAAAAAGTTCAAGCCATTTTTAAGAGCTTTAAAAAATTTCAAATAATTTCTAAAAAATTTTCAAGAGGTATTTCAGGGAAATTTTAAAATATTCCAATTTTTTGATTAATTTCAATAATTTAAAGGCATCGCCAAAATTTCTAAAGATTTAAGGATATTTATAAAAATTTCAAAGAATTTTCAAAAGCTTGAAAAAATTTCAAAGGATTTTAAAGGATTTTAAAAGATTCTGATTTTGCTCTTTAACAGTTTTAAAAAATGGCTAAGGATAGAAAAGTATTTAAGTTTTTTTTAAGAAATTCAAAAAAATGTTTAATAATTTTTAGTCGTTTTCAATAATTTGAGGGGATTCTAAAGGATTCTTAAGATTTTCCTTTTTTTTTTTGATTTTCAAGGAATTTTGAAAACTATTGAAAAGTTTCAAAGGATTCCTAAGTATTGGAAATATTTTAGAGAATTTGACATGATTTTCTGAACTTCCAAAAAATGTTAAACATATTTAAAAAGTTTCGAAGGAATTGGAATGTTTTAGGGTATTTTAATAACTTTTAAAGAATTTTCAAGAGCTTCAAAAATTTAAAGGAATTCTCAAGAGCTTCCAATAATTTCAAAAGATTGTACAGGATTTAAAATATTTTAGAGTATTTTAAAAGATGCCAAGGTACTGATTTGAATTATTTAAAGGAATGTCAAAGGATTTAAGTTATTTTAAAGTATTGTTAAAGATTCCAAAGTATATTCAATAGTTTTTATGATTTCAAGGAATTTTAAAAACTCTCATGGTATTGCAATTAATTTTTTTGTATTTCAGGAAATATCAATAGATTTCATATAATTTCAAGGAATTTTATCATATTTTTATGAACTTTAAATAGTTTATCAACAAGAAGTGAGAGATATTGTAAGGTTTCCAAAATTTTGAAGGATTTTCAAATATTTTTATGCAATTTAGCTAAATTGATTTGGAATTAATTCTAAATTATTATCAATTTATTCTCTATACTTTAAAATTCTTCTATACTCTCTTGATTTTTTTTAATTCACTTGAGTTTTTCTAATTTCGCTCAATTCAATAGATTTAAAAAAATTTATTGTTTAATTTCTCACCTAAGTTTCTCGGGATTTTTCCAATCTAATATCCGTCCGTCATACTTTTTGTCTCTAACTGACTTTCCCCTGTAACCTAGCCAAATTACCCCGTAACCTAGTCAAATTACCCCACACCTTACCCGATTTCCCCCAAACCCTAATCCATTTTACCCCGTACTCCACCCATCTTTACTCCGTGCCCTACCCGACTTTGCGGCATACTTTATCCACTCTATCCTATCTCTACCCTATCCGCATTACCCCATACCCTACCCAACGTTACCCCATACTTAATCTACTTCACACCATACTGAAATCACTTTATTCCACATGTAATCCATATTACCCTTTACCCTGCCTGGCATTACCGCATACCCTATCCGACTTTACCCCACACTTAATCCACTTTACCCATACTTGAACCACTTTACCCCATTCTCAATCCATGTAAGCCCGTACTCCACTTAAATTTATTGCGTACTTTATCCGACTTTACCCCGTACTCTACCCGAATTTACCCCGTACCCTACCCGACTTTACCCTGTACTCTACTCAACTTAACCCTGTACCCTACCTGACATTATCCCATACCCTAATCCTTTCTATTTCGTACTGCACCAAACTTTAGCCCTTACTTACCCGAATTTACCCATTAGCCTATCCAACTTTACCCCATACCCTATCTGACTTTATCCCATACCCTAACCGACTGTACTGAATACATTAATCCATTTTACCACGTACTCAACCCAACATTACCCCGCAACTTACCCAAATTTACCCTGAACCCTACCGGATTTTACCCTATCCCCTAATCCACTTTACCCCGTACTCAACCTATTTTTACTCCGTACCCTACCGGACTTTACGACATACTTTATCCGTTTTATGTCTTACCTACTTGACTTTACCCCATACCCTATCCGACGTTACCCAATACTTAATCCACTTTACACCATACTGAAATCACTTTATCTCACACTGAATCCATATTATCCTTTACCCTGCCCGACATTACACCATACCCCATACTCAATCCACTTTACCAATGCTTTAACCACTTTACCCCATTCGTAATCCATATAAGCCCGTACTCCACTCAAATTTATTACGTACTTTATCCGACTTTACCCCGTACTCTACCCGCATTTACCCCGTACTCTACCCGCATTTACCCCGTACCCTACCCGACTTTACCCTGTACTTTACTCAACTTAACCCTGTATCCTACCTGACTTTATCACATACCCTAATCCTTTGTATCCCGTACTGCACCCAACTTTAGTCCTTACTTACCCGAATTTACCCATTACCCTATCCAACTTTACCCCATACCCTATCTGACTTTATCCCATACCCTAACCGACTGTACTGAATACATTAATCCATTTTACCACGTACTCAACCCAACATTACCCCGCAACTTACCCAAATTTACCCTGAACCCTACCGGATTTTACGCTATCCCCTAATCCACTTTAACGCGTACTCAACCTATTTTTACTCCGTACCCTACCGGACTTTACGCCATACTTTATCCGTTTTACGCCTTACCTACCTGATTTTACCCCATGCCCTATCCGACGTTACCCAATACCCTATGTGATTTAACTCTATACTTAATCCACTTAACCCATACTTAAAGCACTTTACACCATACTTATTCCATAGTGTCCCGTACTCCTCTCAAATTTACCCCTTACCCTATCCGACTTTACCCCATATCCTACCAGACTTTACCCTTGTACCCTACGCGAATTTACCCTATACCCTAATACAATTTACCCAATTCTAAACCTTCTCTACCCGACTTTACCCCATACCCTAATCTACTTTACCCCGTACTGCGCCCATCTTTACCCCGTACTCTAGATGAATATACCCCGAACTTTTTTCAAGTAAATTATTCTGGGGCGGTTCTATCAATAACAAACTTAGCAATTTTAATTAAAAATTTTTTTATTTCATTTATACACGATTCTATAATTTAAGTGTTACAATATGAAAAGGTTGATCCTTAAATGGTAAATGGTTAGTGAAAATAAAAGTTTATGTATGAAAAAGTCAGGAAATTGTTTTATGCATTTTTTCGGCCACCCTGAATATAGCCTAATTTATTTTTAAAAAACTTGTCTGACAAATTTTTGAACAATTTTATTCTATTCTTTTATGAAGCAATTTGAGCTTTACTTTGAAACTACATTTCATTAGCAAATATTCATTCTCCTGCAAAAATGACTGCGGCATTGAGTCACGTGAGTCTTACACATGGCAATGTTTATACTCTAGATCGTTGACCCATTCTGATTCAGCAGTTTATCAAGTTACCAAAGAAACTATCTAAATAAAAATGTCAATTTTTTTCAAATATTTTTTTTAATAATTAAAAATTTTAGTATCACGTTTTCTCTGTGACTAAAATTGTAAAAGAATAAGAAACATAAAAAATCTTTGATTACGGTGCAAAATTTGAAAAAATTAAAATGCTAATATTTAGCACGGAACAGAACCAACTGCGCCTCGATTCTTTAGAAATGTCGGTAACAGAATCTACACGAACAATTTTTCTAGATTCTAGAAAGGATCTAAAATAGGAATTTTTTCTGCTCTTCCTTCCAATAATTCGTTTAAAAGAATGCTGATTTCCTGAAAAAAATTAATTATAATTTTCAAATCCTTTTTTTCTTTATAAAATGAAATGAAAGAAAATTCTTACCTCTTCTCTCTGGGCTCTCAGCCTGTCAATAATAGGTTCATTAAAGCTGGGATGGTTCGCCGGATCCTCGAGTTTAATTTCCTCTTTTGAACCCTGAGGAAACCGACTCGTAAAAGTCTGTTTAATTCCCTCAAAATTCAAATTTCGACCCGGAATTTCCAGTTCGATCTCCATAAATGAATCCGAACCAGCAGGAATCATCAATGGTTTCTCATAATCTGTACAACTTGCTTTCCTATATAGAAAAAAAAGATTAAAGAGGTGCCGTTCGATTTTTAACAAAACAATTAAAATTTCATTTAAATAGTTAAACTTTCGAATAAAATATTGAATCTTAAAAAACATGTTTAACAAAAATGTTCAACTTTTAAGTAAAAAAATTATTTTTCAACGAAATAGTTGAATTTAAAGCAAACAAAAAATCAACTAAACGCTATCAATTTGCAGCCAAAAGTCGATTTTTCATCTTTTCAGTTAAGAAATTATATTTCACATAAAATAATAATATTTTCAAAAAATATTTAAAGCTTCAATCAAATTCTCCCCCATCAATTCTGCCCCATCTACCTGTGTACCGTCCCCCACTACGCGGCTTCCCCTCCTACCGTCGAGCTGCTGCCACTGAGCTTGTTCAGCGGGGGGGGGGGGCATTCCTAGTAGTCAGCGGGGTCAGCGGGGGCCTTTTCCAGTAGTATTGGGGGAACGGTACACAGGTAGCTGGGGTGGAATAGTCATCTGCCCAGATTTTAAACGGCCCTAAGTTTTAAAATATGAAAGTAATAAAAAATCGTAAAATATAAATTATTCTTACAAAGTTTGAGAGCCAAATCCATAATAGGACAATAAATCTTTTGTTCTCCGGACAAGGGTAGAATCCTTTGAGGAATGAAAATGAAGTCCAGCGCCCAAAGCGTGAGCAGCTGCTCTTAAAACTCGACCAATAAATCCTTTTTTTACAGGATCAAACTCCTGCGCAGTAAAATTTTTATTGTAGATTCTTTTTACCGACATTTGCCGACCGATGGTTCGAGTCTAGGCTAAATTTTCGAAATTTAGTAAAGACGCAACCCTTGAATGTTAGGCGTGGAACAATTCCACCCCAGCTACCTGCGCACGGTTCTCCCACAGCGCCACTTCCACTCACTCAGCCAAACTGCTGCCCGAGCCTGGTCAGCGGGAGTCCTTTGTACCTAATGAGGACTGAAATGTGGATTATAAAGTTTTTTTTTAATTTAGCACATGGTAATTTACAGATATAATAGTTTAAATTTGCGATTTCTGACGATTCTTATGGTATCTTATTTGATTTCAAAAGTTAAAAAAAAAGCTTAAATGTTTAATTTTATGTGAAATATAATGGTCAATTTTTCTGTATATTTTACTCAAGCCAACTGCAGTAGCTTTAATTTATTACTGAAATATTTTATTTAACTTCGGCCAATTCCGGAAGCTATTTGGCCAGATTAAAAAACTTATTAAATAAGTTTAAATTTTATATTAATTTTCATTAAAAAATTGCATAAGTTTTTGCATAGCATTATAGACGCAAAAGTTACACATAACTAGATTTGGAATATCATATTTGTAAATTATCAAGTGCTCCCGCTGACCAGGCTCGGCGGCAGCTGTTCGGCTGAGGGAGAAGAAGCCGCGTAGTGGGAGAACCGTGCGCAGGTAGCTAGAGCGGAATTGACTATTCCGTCCCAGCTACCTGTGCACCGTTCCCCCACTACTACTGGAAAAGGCCCCCCCGCTGACCAAGCTCAGTAGCAGCAGCTTGACGGTGTGAGGGGAAGCCGCGTAGAGGTGGACGGTAGACAGGCAGCTGGGGCGGAATTGACCACCGCCCATGTTCGTAAGGTATTTTCACCTTAAATTCGTCATATTTTCCGCCGACAATACACAGTTTCATTGGGAATGGATCGACCCCCTTCTCAGTATCTCTCCTCCTCTCTTTTGTCCTCTTTTCTTTCATCTCTTCCATTATTCTGTCGTCGTAGCTCATTTTTATCGCGCTTCGAATCACCGAGAGGCTTTCTTCCAGCAAGGACCAGATCACTTCCGGTTTGGATAAATCCAACATTATCATAATCGTCAGATGATGGGGTGAATGAGTTAAGGCTGATCCTGTCATTGCCGCTGAAATTAGCGAAGAAGATAGTTGTCCAACTTCCCAAACATGGACTACGTCTTTTACCTGAAAAAATGGAGATAGGCACTTTTTACCTGGCATGTTTACAGGAATCACTGCGCAATGTGCGACGGATCTAGTACACTCAACTCCCGATATAGGACCGGTTTCGAGCATGGCTTGCTTTGACCTTGAGTGAGCACATCCTCTTTTGGACCGCGGCTTTTCTCAACACGAAACTACGAAGAACGTAAGTTCTAGGAATAGCGTAAACCGGAGATCTTATATCGGGAGTTGAGGGTATTTACTCAGGGTGTCTACTGAAATAACGGAAAAAATCCCCTGATAATTCCAGTATATTTTTTAAATATATTAGCACCATCATTGAATTAAATAATTAAATAGTACTAAAAAAAAATGATCAAGCATTTCTTGAATTTGTAACTAAAAAGTATGAATTAAAATAACTATTCACACAAATTTGAATTTTATCTTCTTAAGTTTATAAATCTGTGCATACTTATGTAAAATTTAAGCAGATGCTATATAATAAGTTCAATTCAAACAGCTTTAAAATCCTAACTTTTTGAGTAAAATATTGCATTTTTAACAAGATAGATAAATTTGTAACAGAATAGTTTAATTATTGACTAAAAATATTAATTTCTACCCAATGTAATGACTCTTTAATCGAATACATCAATTCTACTGAAAATTTATTTAGATTTAAACCAAAAATTTAATAGTTAAATTTCCAGTTAAAAAAACAACTAATTCAGCAAAACAACAAAAAAATTTCAACAAGGTGATGAATTTTCACCGAAAACAATGAATCTCCTACTAGAATAAATAAATTTTAAACCAAAAATATGGATTTTTAACAAAAGATTTTAACTTTCAACCAAGTATTCTCAACCAAAAATATGTATTTTTAACTAAAATAATAAATATTGAAATGGAATACTTGAATTTTCAACCAAAAAAATGAATGTTTAAATAAAAAGACTAATTCTCGAACAAGAAGAATAATTTTCTAACAAAAGAGACGAATTTTCCAAAAAAATGCATGAATTTTCAATTAAACAATATACATTTTGAATAAGTAGCTGAATTTTAAACAACAAAAAAAGAATAGTTTTAAACAATAAATGGAATAGATAAATTTTTAGTAAATGAAATAAATTTTCCACAAAAAACAACAAATTTGCAAGAAAAGTGATGGATATTTAAACTAGAATAATGAATTTTTAAATGGAATAGATCAATTTAAAAATAAAAATAAAGCAAAATATCGATTTTCTGCTGATTACTTACGATAAATAAAAACTAAATTACGAGTCCTATTGGAAAATGGTTAAAAGGCATTTTGTAGGATTTTTCAAAAGATATAATTTTTTCATATTTTGCGTTGTTTGGTTCAAAATTTGAATTTTGTGGTATGAAATTTCAGGCATTTCTATAATAGTTTGAGCACAAAATTAAATTTTTTTATTTTTTTTGCAATAAAAATTTGAATTTTGGATTTGTCAACAAAATCCAAATATTTTCAAAAACGAATGTTTTTGTTCTCCTGACTTTTTTTATATCGTGCGTTATTTGGCTTAAAATTTTGATTTTCGAATGATTTAAGAAAAAAATTAAATTCTATAACTTTGAGAATTTTCTTCTTATCGAAAAAAAGTCATTAGGGTTAATTGGCAAAAAAAGAACTTTTCAAATAAGCAGATTAACTTTCTCTCAACAGAGACGATTTAAAAAAAAAACATGAAATTACCACAAAATTATTGAATTTTCAAATAAAAAAGATAAATTTTCAACCAAACAGTTGAATTTTGAACTAAAAACTAACAGTTTTCTACCAAAAATGGATTTAAAAAAACCTAATTCAGCATAACAACTAAAAATTGCCAGCAAGTTAATGAATTTTCAGCTAAAAAATGTCAACTAAGTTTTAACTAAAATGATAAACATTTAAATGGAATACTTGAATTTTGAACTACAATAAATTAATTTTTAAGCAATAAGATTACTTTTCAAACATAAAAATAAATTTTTAAATAAGAAGATTAATTATCTAACAAAAAAGACGATTATTCCAAAAAATACATGCATTTTCAATTTAAAAATATACATGTTCAATTAAGCTGAATTTTAAGCAAAAGAAGAATAGTTTTTAACAAAAAATGGAATACTTAAATTTTCAGTCCAAAAATGAATTTTCCACATAAAAAAACTTTCAACAAAAGTGTTAGATTTCGAATTAGAATGAATTAGAAATTAAACTAAAAAGTTGAATATTAAAAAGAGTTCAACTGTTAACCAGGTAGTTTTATTTTCAAACAAAAAAATTAATTTTTAAACAACAAGACAAGATAATTTTTGAAACAAGAAGATTAATTTTTTACCAAAAAATACTGTTTTTCCAAAAAATACATGAATTTTAAAATAAACAAGATTTTTCAATAAAAAAAATATATTTATTATAAAAGGTATTTTAATAAAGCAGTTGTATTTTGAACTAAAAAAGAATAGTTTTTAACAAAAAATGTAATAGTTAAATTTTCAGTAAAAAAATTATTTTTCCACACAAAAAAACTTTCATCAAAACTGCTGAATTTTGAATTAGAATGAATTATAAATTAAACGAAAAAGTTGAATTTTAAAAAGAGTTCAACTGTTAACTAGGTAGTTTTATTTTTCAAACAAAAAAATTAATTTTTAAACAACAAGACAAGATAATTTTTGAAACAAGAAGATTAACTACTTAACAAAAAATACGATTATTGCAAAAATTACATGAATTTAAAAAAAAAGATACATTTTGAATAAGGCATTTGAATTTTGAAGTAAAAAAGAATAGTTTTTAACAAAAAATGGAATAGTTAAATTTTCAGTAAAAAATTATTTTTCCACACAAAAAAAACTTTCATTAAAACTGCTGAATTTTTAATTAGAATGAATTAGAAATTGAACGAAAAAGTTGAATTTTAAAAAGAGTTCAACTGTTAACCAGGTAATTTTTTTTTCAAACAAAAAAATTAATTTTTAAACAACAAGACAAGATAATTTTTGAAACAAGAAGATTAACTACTTAACAAAAAATACGATTATTGCAAAAATTACATGAATTTAAAAAAAAAGATACATTTTGAA
>JAAAKG020045686.1:0-18692 GCA_010014905.2 Druon quercuslanigerum
AATATATATAATATATATATATATATATAATATAATATAATATAAATAAATATAAATAAATATAAATAAATAAATAAATATAAATATAAATAATAATTCTGGATTGGAAAAGGGAATTTTCAAAATTTGATCAATCCTGAGATAAGACTGGAAATTTTCGAAGAGAATCAAAATTCTGGATTATAACAGGTAACTTTTCAAAAGAATTCTGTTTCTGACTTGGAACAGGGAATTTTGAAATTTGAATAAATTTTGATTTGACACCGAAAAGAATTAAAATTCTGGATTGTAATAGGGAACTTTTTAAAAGAATTATAATTCCGCCTTGAAACAAGTAATTTTTAAATTTAAATAAATTCTGAATTGAAGCAGTGTATTTATCAAAATAAGTATAATTTTGACTTGAAGCATGAAATTTTTTAATTAATATTAATTCTAAATTCAAACAGAGAATTTTCAATTTTGAACCAATTTTGGGCTAGAGCTAGTCACTTTCTAAAATAATTAAATTTCTGGGTTGGAACAGCTAACTTTTCAAAAGAATTCTGTTCCAAGTCAGAATTTTTCACAATTTGAAAGTTCCCTTTTCCAAATTTTAGATAAAGAATGTGCTTCAAAAAGTTTTTAGAGTAAAATTACAATTTCAAAGAAGAAATATTGCTGAATTATAATAGAAAATTTTATGACATTGTTCGTTGCGAATTGATCTTTCTTTAGAAAAAAATTCAACTAAATGATTAAAGCTAAGCTCTTCAGTTAAAAATTCTTTTTTTTGTTTGAAGATTTATCATTCTAATTGAAAATTCATCTCTTTTTGAAAATGTGACTACTTTGTTGAACATTAATTTTTTTTTTAACTAAAAATTTAATTATTATGGTAGAAAATATAACTATGTATTTGGCTAAAAATCCATTTTTTTCTTTTGGATTAAGAATTCGATTTTTAACACAAAATTGAAGTTTTCAATTTTTGCTGAAAAGTTTATCTTTTTTAAGGATAAAAATTCACCTCTTTGGTTGAAAATTGATATTTTTTATTTAGAAATTAAAATATTTGTTTAAAAATTTATGTACTTTACGGAGAATTCTTCTTTTTTCTGTTGAAAATTATTCTTTATAGTTTACTATTCATCTTTTTTTTAATTTAACTATTCCAGTTTAAGATTCATAATTTTACTTGAAAATTTGTCGTCTTTAATTAAAAATTCAACTATTTCGTTAAAAATCTTCATATTTTGTTAGAAAATCTATTTTTTTGGTAGAAAATTATCTTTTTCTTTGAAAGTTGTTATTCTTGTTTAAAAATGCTTCTTTTATGTTAAAAATGAAAGTATTTAAGATAAATAATTATCATTTTAGTTGAAAGTTCATCTTTAAAGTTTGAAATAAAATAATTTGATTGAAAGTTAAACTCTTTTGTTAAAAATTCCTTTTTTTTGGTTAAAGATTCATAATTTTAAATAAATATTCATTTCTTCGGTTGAAAAGTGAGCTATTTGGTTAAAAACTTGTTTTTGTCTGGAAGAAAAGGAATTTTTTAAAACTAAAAATGTAACTATTATCCTAGTTGAATATTCCATAATTTTAGTTAAAAATTCGTCTCTTTCGTTGAACGTTCATTTTTTGACTAAAAATTTAATTATTCAATTTTTTGATGAAAATGATCTTTTTTATTTAAAAAATATTTTTTTTGTAGAATTTAATCTTCTTGGTTGAAAATTGATCTTTTTGTTCAAAAATTCAATTATTCTAGTTAAAGATTTATCATTTTAGTTGAAAATCCATCTTTCTGGTTTACAATTCATCTTTTTGTTAAAAAATGTAACTATTCCCGTTAAAGATTGATAATTTAGAGTTGAAACTTTAATAATTTGGATGAAAATTTGTGGTCTTTAATTAAAAATTTAATTATTTAGTTAAAAATCCACATATTTTGTTAAAAAATCGATTTTTTGGTAGAAAATTATCGTTTTCTTTGAAAGTTGATCGTATTGTTTCAAGAATATCACAGGATTTGTTGTAAATTTTGCTATTTTAAAATATTTCAGAGTTTTTTAAAGAATTTTCAAAAAGCATTAAAATAAGTTTTTTTTTTAAATTTCGTGTTCCAATCCAGCATTTTAATTCTTTTCGAAAATCTCTATTTACAGGTCAGAATTTGATAAAATAAAAATAATAAATCCTGTTCAAAGTCCGAATTATAATTTTGTTGAAAACTTCTCTGTTCGAATCCAGAATTTGAATTTTTTGTCAAAAATTTTACTTTTCGAATAAGAATTCTGGATTGGAACAGGGAATTTAAAAAAATTATAATTCTGAATGAAAACGTGGAATTTTCGAAAAGAATGAAAATTCTGGATTTGAACAGGAAATTTTCAAATTTTAATAAAAAATTCCGAGATATAAACAGAAATTTTTCTAAAGAATTAAAATTCTGAATTGGAACAAGGAATTAAAAAAAAGTTTAATTCTGATTTGGAACAGGGAATTTTAAAATTTGAATAATAAACCCTGAGATGGAACTGGAAATTTTAAAAAATAATTAAAAGTTTTGGTTGAAACCGAGAGGTTTTTAAAAAAATGATAATTCTGACTTAAAAAGTGAAATTTCGAAAAGAACTGAAATTTTTAACACATTTGAAGAAGGAATTTTTCAAAGAAATTATCATTCTGATTTGAAACAGGGAATTTTCAAACCTTAATATTAAATTTTGAGATAGAATTAGAAGTTTTTGAAATTAATTAAGTTTCTAAATTTGAGCAAGGAATTTTCAACAACAACAAAATTAATTCTGATGTGGAACAGGGAATTTTGGAATTTTAATAATAAATTCTGAGATGGAACCGGAAATTTTCGTAAATAATTAAAATTTTGTATTGAAGCTGTGAAGTTTCCAAAAGAATGATAATTTTGACGTAAAAAATAGAATTTTCGAAAGGAATTAAAATTCTGAAATTGAAGTGGGATTTTTCAAAAAGGATTATAATTCTAAGTTGGGACAGATTTTCTTTTTTAATTTTAACACATTTTGTGTTGGAACTGGAAATTATTCAGAAGAATTATCATCTCAGTTTTATCCGTAAATTTTCGTAAACTGTGATAATTTAGACATGTAATATAGGTCAGAATTTGATCAAATAAAAAAATTCCTGTTTCAAGTCAGAATAATAATTCGCTGTTAAAACCCAGAATTTTAATTCTTTTCGAAAATTTTACGTTTTCAATTAGAATTCCGAATTAAACATTGAATTTTAATTCTGAACTAAAACGTATAATTTTCAAAAAGAAGTAAAATTCTGGATTCAAATAAGGAATTTTTCAAAAGAATTATAATTATGATTTGGAACAGGGAATTTTCAAATTTTAATAATAAATTCTGAGAGAAAACTGGAGCGTTGTAATTGGAATTTATCCAGAAGAATTATAATCTCAGTTTTACCCGAAAATTTTCGTAAGCTAGGATAATTTAGACTTGAAATAATTTAAGTTTAAATTATTGAACATTTTATTGAAAAATAAAAAATTACTCTATCAACTAAATGATCGGGATTGCACTGATTATAACCAGTCTTAATAAAAAATGTAATTCAATAAATGATCAACTATGTTTGTAGTATAACTTATTTATTAAATAATTCTGTTGTCTAAGCTTTCTAAATAAAAAATTTTAATTAAACATATGCATATTTTGAACCGATTTCTTTAAAAAATATGATAAAAAAATTATACCTGGAAAAATCTAGAAATACTTGGAATTTTCAGGGATTTTGTGTAAGGTTTGAGTAGACACACTGATTTTATTTATAAAAAAAAACTTTAATCAATATTTGCAGGTTAACGCCCGGAATACAAAAATTCAAAGATACACTCAGGTTAAGGAACTGGAGGGTCGTTTGCAAACCTTGAAACAAAGCATGGATGATTTAAATATCGATGATGACGCGAAAAGGGAATACTTTGAGACTTTACTCAAAGTTTATATCAATCAAGCTATCGATGAGTTGGCCTCGTTGGCTGCCGAGAGGCCAATTTTGGAACACATGAAGAAAATTGGCCACACCGAAAGTGCGCCTTCACACAAGCATAAAAATCGACCTTCTGCGCCACCTCTTCAGCCGTATATTATTACGCGAGATGATTTACAAAAGAAAGTTTATGGTGCCGGATATCCGAGTCTTCCAGTTCTAACCGTGCAGGAATTCTATGACCAAAGAGTAAAAGACGGAGAGTGAGTTAATTTTTAACAAACAATAGAATAGTTAAACTTTTCGTAGAAAAAATTAATTTTGAAGAAGAAAAAACGGGGTTTTAAGAAAATAATGTATTTTTCAACCTAAATCATGAATAGTTGAATTGTCAACAAAAGAAAAAGTTAATTTTTACTAAGAAGGAAAAAGTGTTAACCAAAACTAAAATTATTAAATTATAAGTTTAAAAAATTACTTTTTACAAAAAAAACTAATATTCGAAGAGACAGTTACAATTTTATTCAAAGTAATGTATTTTTAACTAAAATTATGAATGTTTAACTAAAATAATTGAATTTTTTACCAACTAGATGAATTTTCAACCAAAAAGATTAATGTCTACCAAAACAAGATGAATTTTCAACGAAAAAAATCATTTTTCATCATTTTCATTCATTTTCATCATTTTTCATTGAATAAATAAATTTTTAGTACCTAAAAATTAGTATTCAATTAGAGAAATGAATTTCTAACTAAAATTATGGAATATTGAAGCAGAATAATGGTTATATTTCAAGTTCAAATAAGTAATCATTTTCAACCAAAAAAGAAACCGATTTTCAACAAATTAGTTTAATTTGCGCCAAAAAACTCCTTTTCACCCAAAGAAAAAAGAAGTGTTCAATAAAATAGTTCATAATTGAACTAAAGAAATGTTTTTTCAATTAAAATTATAAATCTTCAACCGAAAAAAATAGATTTTAACAAAAGAGTTTGGGAAATTTTAATTACATATTTTTGTAATTTGCAAATTCTGCTGGACTGAAATAAAATCTAAACTTTTTGGGCTAAAATAAAATTATAAAATGAAATGAAACTCGTAAAGCTTAAAAGAGAATCACGCAAATTTCCTACGAAGAAGGATTACTTTTCAACAAAATAGAGGAACTGTTGAGCATATAGTTGAATTTTCAAACAAGAAGATTATTTTTCTACTGAAAAAGACGAATGTTTAACAAAATTAATGAATTTTCAACTAATTAGTTAAATATTCAACTAAAAAAATGATTTTTAATTCAAAATAATACAGTTATTGTTTGTTTAAAAAAGTAATTTTCAACAAAAAAGTTTTATTTTGTTGAATTTTTAATTAGGAAAATTAACTTTCAATAACAACAAAATTTTAAACTACAAAAGATCATTTTCTAATAAAATAGATTATTCAAATTTTCAGTTTAGAAAATTATTTTTCAACCAATAAGATTAATTTTCTACCGTAAAAGAGTAATTTCCAAACAAAAATAAAACGAATTTATAACACAACAGTTAAGTTTTCAACCAGAGACAAGGATTATTATCTAAAATGACAAATCTTCAACTAAAATATGTAAATTGACCGTTAAAAAATCAATTTTTTACTAAAAAGCAATGATTTTTCAACAAAATGGCTAAAATTTCAAACAAAGAAGTTCCATCTTTCAACTAAGATAATACATTTTTTCACAATTTAAGAATATGAAAAAAACTTCATTGAATTTGGTAACTGTGAAATGAGCTCAGAAAAATTCTCGGGAATTCAAAGGAATTTGATGAAATGCCTGAGAATTAAAGGTGAGGTTAAAAGACTTCAGGAACAATTAAATAAAAAAAAATTAAAATTAAAAAAACTCTATTGAAATAAGTATAATTTAGATCAAACAAAGTTAATTTAAAAAATTCAATAGAATTCCAGAGAAATTAAAGGTATTCAGGGTGAATTCTAAAACAAAATTTGAAATCACTTCAAAACTTTGAAACCATACTCATTTATAATTCCATTTAGTTCAGTAACATTTGAATAAATTTATAAAAATTAAAGGAAAATAAGAAGAGTTCGATGAATTTCATAAAAAAACAAGCTGCATTTAAAAAGCAATCAAATAAATTGAAAAAATTTAAAAATCTGAAGAAACACAATCCAATTACTTCAGTAGAATTAAGTAAATTTAGAAGAACTAAAGTAAATTAAAAAAATTTCAAAAGAATTCCAAAGAACTTAAGAGACGTCAGGGTAAATTCCAAAAAATTCAAATGTGACTAATGACTACAAAACATTTAAGAAGAATTTAAATGAATTGAAATATTTTTGGTTAAAAATGGAAAAAATCCACTTATTTCAGTAAAATTTGAGTGAATTTAGAATAATTGAAGGAAAATGAGAAGAATTCGCTCAAATTCATAAAAAATCGAGCTGCATTTAAAAAGGAATCAAGTAAATTAAAAATAATTTAAAAATCTGAAGAAAAAAAAATCCAATGACTTCAGTAGAATTCTAAAGAATTTAAGTGAATTGACCACAAAACAATTGAAATGAATTTAAATGAATTTAAATTTTTGGTTAAAAATTGAAAAAATTCACTTATTTCAGTTAAATTTAAGTGAATTTAGAATAATTTGAGGGAAATGAGAAGAATTCGATTAAATTGATAAGCTGAATTTAAAAAGTATCAAGTGATCTAAAATCCTTCAAAAATATTAGAAAGTTCATTGAATTGAGTAGGTTTGAAATTAGTTTAGAAAAATGAAAAGAATATTTAAAAGAATTTGACGAAATTCTTACGAATTCAAGGTAATTTTACAAAACTTTAAGATGAATTAAACAAAAGAAGTTTTAAGATCCATTGAATTAAGTAAAATTGAGTGAATTTATAAGAATTCAAACGAAATTTAAATAATTCAGGACGAATTACAAATAAAATTGCACAAAATATTTGAAAACTCTCTTTAAATCTTTGAAACCCTAGAAAAACTCTCACTTCTTATGAAGTCAGTTAAAAATGCCTTTGTACTTTGTTTTGATAACCTAAAATATTTTAAATCTCTTAAAATCTATTGAAATTCCTTTCAATTTTGTAAGGGATTTTGTAAGTATTAAAAAAAATCATTTGAATTAAGTAAAATTAAGTAAATTTAGAAGAATTAAATAAATTTTTAAAAACCAAGAGAATTTAAAAGAATTCAGGGTGTCTTCCAAAAAATAATTTCAACTCTCTTCAAATCTTTGAAACCCTAGAAAATACATTAAGAGCTTTAGAATCCCTTAAAACAATTTAAATCTTTGGAAATCTTATAAAATACTGTGAAGTCTTTTAAAATATCGATATCTTCCAAAATTCTAGAAAATTATGTATCTTAAAATATTTCTAATATTTTCAAATCCCTGCAATTTAATGAAATTAATAAAAAAATTCATTGGAATCTTTAAAAATTACCAAAACATTTTAAATGTAAAGCTCTTCAACTGCAGATGTTTTAAAAATACCCTAAAATCTTATAAAATTTTTTCAAAATTATTGAAATCTATTACAAATTTCTCGGAATCTTTAAAAATACCCAGGATTATTTCAAAAGAATTAATGACAATTGAGAAATAGGTATAGACCTGGACCGGTCTGAGAGGCCTGAAATTAAGCAAAAAATATTAAAATAATGAAAAATTGAATTTTTCTTTGATCAGAAGTAAATTCCCAGTTTTTAATTTAAATTCCCGGTTTATTTCAGGGTCAAGTTGTCATTGTGATTAGGTAAAAAAAGGGTAGGACTGTGATCCTTGCGATTTGTATGATTTAAACTTGAGTTTTTAGTAACGAATTTATTTTAGTTGGCCTGATCCTTCGCAACGTAATCAAGTAAATTCGAGAAGTCTTCAGGATGTGGCGAAAAATGGTGCCAATTCTCAAGAAGATATTGAAGCTCAGGAGAAAGAAGAAAAGATTGAAGCAGACGACGAAGAATTGTTGAATCGGGCTCGAGCTATGGACGAATATAAAGATAATCATCGACGTGGTTGGGGAAATCGAGCTAATCGGAGCTAAACTGGTTTTAGCTGTTTTCCGAATTGTGTATTATTATTATTATTATTATTTTATATTGTTAATGTGAATATATCGCCAATTATTTCATCTGCATAATCGTATATTAATGTAATTTACATGAATTTTCGCATTTTTTTATATTCAGTATTTTTTTTAATCTGAGATTTTATGGGGAATAACAATTCTCCTAAATTTTAAGGTTTTAAGGAATGAATAAATTACCAGATTTTTGGAAATTCTTCTGAGTTATATGATTTATTAATTATTAATGATTGGCTGAGGCCCTAATTTAATATGACTTTAAGTGGCTGTTTTTAGTTTGTTTTATTTATTAAGAATGATTACGAATTGTCTGTACCATCAATTTTTAAAATCCAAGATTCTAAAACGGTAATTGTATTTCATGGTAAAATTTCTTTATGAGCGTTTCCAAACATTTTTGATAAAAGTACAAATTTGAATTGTAAATGATTTTTTAATGTTTGCAAATAATTTTGTTTTTAAGATTTCAATACGATATAATTTTATCAACTTTTTCACACTTACAAATATGTAAAAAATTAAATTCTGGACAGAAACTTAGATTTTAAAATATATTAACTTTCTGTCGATACCGGTACCGAAGGGATTTAAAAACAAGAAAAAATTTAAATTATTTCAAAATATATTTAGGCGTTTTTAAAAAATTTGAAAATAATTTTAATCTTTAGAAGATTTCAAGAAATTTAAAACAAAATAGATTTTTGATGATTTAGAAAAAATAAGCTTTTTAAGAATTTTCAAAGGTTCCAAGAGAGTACTAACATTTTCTTAAGATTCTTGCAAGAGGTACAAATAATTTTTTATTTTAAAAATTAAGTTTTAAGAAGAAATTGAAATAGATTTCACGAAATTTTGATAAATCTTTCAATAGTAAGAAAGTTGCATTAAAATCTTCGAGACTTTTTTTGTCACTTCTAGAAAAAAATGTATATTTTCTATAGATTTTTAAAAAATCATAAAAAAAATTTCCCAGGAATCTGAAGAAAATTTGTGTATTCTCTTAAAACTTTTCAAACATTCTTAAAAAGCGTCTTAACTTTTTTCAAAATCAACAAAAATCTACATTTTCTTTTAATTTATTGGAAATCTTTTTAAATTTAAAAATCTTCGAATCCTTTAGAAGTTTCGTAAAGATTCAAAAATAATTTAAATAATTAAAAATAAACATTTTTTTAAGATTTCATGGAACATGTTTAATAATTTTTTTATTCTAAAGAAAGAAATTTTAAGAGAATATTGAAAAATATGTCTTAAAATGTTGAAAAATCTCTCAAAACTAAAAAAGTTGTATTAAAATCTTGCAGATTAAAAAGAAATTTTAATGTCCCAAGAATCTAAAGACAATTTTGGTGTTCTTTTAAAACCTTTCAAAATTCTTAAAAAGCTTCTAAACGTTTTTCGTAATCTTTAAAAATTTCTAATTTTGTTCGAATTTTTTAGAAATATTTTCAAATTTACAAATCCTCGAAACTTTTAGAAGTTTTGAAAAGATTGCAAAATAATTTAAAACTGAAAGTTTTTAAACGAATTTTAGATTTTTCTTTAGATTCCTCACAAAGTTGAAAATGATTTTTATTTTGTAAAGTTAATTTTAAGAGAATATTTAAAAATATTTCAAGAGATTTCTAAAATTATCAAAGAAGGTTCCAGAGGATTTTAAGATAATTCTTTCAATCATGCAAAATTAAAAGAAAAACTCGAATAATTTAAAAATATATTTAAAATGTTAAGAACTTTCAAAAAGATTTCAACAAATTTGAAACAAAAATGTAGAGTTTGGAAGATTTCGAAAAAAAATTTAGAAACTTTTTAGGAATTTTATAGAGTTTTAAGAGGTTTTAAGAGAAAAAATTCAAGTCAGTTTAAAATATCTATAGGAATTTTAGAAGTTTTGAAGAGATTAAAAATATTGAACAATTTGAAAAGGATTTTTTCCTAAGAACCTAAATTTTGTTTTTCATTTTGGTGAAACTTACAAACTTCTTAAAAACTCTTTATAAGTTCTAATTATTCTTGAATCGTTCAAAAACATCTGAACATCTTTTAAACTTACTCAAATGTTAGTTAAATGATGTTATATGGCAAAATTGAAAAATTTTGCTTGCAAATTTTGCACACTTTTTTTTTTAAATTGTAGGAAATAATTAAAAAAAAAGTTTAAATCCTGAAAAATTAAAAAAAATGATCTCGAAATCTTCCATATTCTTTTTCCACGATTTTTTAAATCTTCAAAACTTTAAATTATTCTTCTAAAAGAAAACCTAAACCATTTGAAATTTTCCAGAAGTTTTGAAAAAAATTGGATCATTCCACTAGCCATAGCATAACAAATCAGAAAATCCGGACATGTTCTGATAAATCAGGACACCTGATCACTTTACGCTAACATGAATCATGTAGATTTGTAAGATATATTTTTCAAATTCTTGAATAAATAATTTCAAAACGTTTTTCTCATCATAAATGTTGAATTTTTGAGAAAATTCGACTCGAAATTATCAAAAGGAGTAATAAAAACCCAATTTTCATTTTTTGAGGTTATGTCACACAAAAATGCGGCTTAACTTATTTTATAAAACTAAATATATTAGATAAAACTGCAAAAATTAACATAAACTACATACCCCATGTTTCCAGAGACACTCTATCGGCTCTTTTATATCTCCATTAATCTATAGCAAAAACACTTCCAGAACATTTCTCAGATTCACCGAAACAGTAAACAAAACAAGGCTGAAGAAAACGCGAAATTTGAATTTCAAATTAAAAAACCGCGCCCTCTCGCGTTTGGCAACCCAACCTCTCAAGGAATCTAACCACAATTTCCTACCTTACCGATATTTTTTCCTTAGAGCAATCACGGTAGAAGATGGCGCCTGGCCCTGAATTAATTAACGTGCAGGTGCTATAAAATACAAATTATAAAAAAGTGCAATTTGTCGCCGTGCAACAGGCAGTGAAAAAAAAACGTGTCGAAGTTCTTGTCGCGAGTGAGAAAAAAGAAACTACTGAGTGCTCGACGAGTGCTACGACAAAATCGGGACATGTCTCACATTCATCGGCGAAGAAATCTTCCTCGTGGTATGGGCGCTGTTCCGAATATATTAAAAATTATAGCACGTATTTAACCTCGATAATCTCAGCGAGTGTATAGTATATGCCGTTCGTTCGATTCCGATCGCGCATCAAATTTGTGCGTTTCTTGCATTGTTGTTGTCTTCGTCCCAAACCTGTTGATACCTGTTGACCTTCGAGAGGCGTGAGTGATTTTTTTTCCTCAAACAATGCTCGCGTCATTGATGCCGCGGGATTCTAGAGGGATTATCTTCGTAAATATTCGGACTCCATTCATAAAAGTAAAGCCCGAGTCCCCGAGTGTTATTTCATTTCGGAGTCGGATCTGTCAAATGGCGAGGTTATGTTTCGTAATACTTCGTGACGTGTTTCGGTCTGGACATCAAGGTATTTTACGATCCATTCTCCGTGCAATTTTTTCTTTCTTGTTGAGATTGGATAAAATAAAAGTTGAAAAATACACGCTCGTTGCGTTCCAGAGTCGCGCGATTGGAAATAAGTGGTTCCAGTGTTTTCGTGCTGTTTCCGAGTCTCCTGTGTTTCGTGATTTTTTATTTTGGTTCTGCCAGGCGGATTAAAAATCAAAATAATATATCAGATTTGCAAATTGTTTTTTCTTCAAGAACGTTTGTTTATGGGTTTGTTCTTTGTTTTGATTTTTTGTTTGAGTTGAACTCGTGAAGTTAAGTACATTAAAAAAAAAACCACGTTATCTGTGCAGGGACGTTTTTTATAAACACAAAAATTAATGATGTTGCTTTTTAGTGAACATAAATGGTAATACTTGAACAGAAGTTGGAAAAAGATTTCGCAATCAATTGTTTAACATTTTTATCTACGACGCATTACGAAATATGTATATAACGTGCTGCTGAATACATAATATTAAAATCATTATTGTCGTAGTGTCCCTATTTTGATTTTATGCAACACTAGTTGCAGTCATTTGTTTGTGATGTGTGAAAAAGTGGCAAATATTGAATTTAAGTTAATTATGAAACATGCGATTTTGTTTGTCTTGCGCAATTTTAATACTAAATATAAAATAATATTAATGCATCATTTTTTCAATGCATAGTATCAATTATCTAAAATATTAGAAAAATAAGAGCAATATTTTTATATTTGATGCAAATCGATCAATTTTTAAAATAATTTTTGGACATTTAAACCATTGCACTTTTAATAAAAATTATTAATATAAATTATAATTGTAAATTAATAATAATATTGTAAACATTCTTTTACATCGAATACTTTTTATTCAAAATCACAATTTTGGTTGAAAAACATTAAAATACTATAAACAAAATTTTGAAACTAATTTTTTTCGTATTATTAAGTTATTTGCGATAAAAAATGTTTATATAACTTAAAATTGTTAATAAATTGTGAAACTTCTTTGAAAAATAGAATTTTTTAAAAAGATTTTTATGCAAAACGCTAACAGAACCTGAAATGGTTAAAATTTATTAATCTTTTTTAAAATCTTTTTTTTTTTAATCAGAACTTTAAATTCCAAAAAAAAACAGTAAAATATTCCAAAAATGTTGAGAGATACTAAATCTTGTTCAAATAATATTGATATTTGTTTTAAAATAACAGTTTTGGGTATAAAATGCTAACATGACCTAAAATTGTTCAAATTTGTGAATTTTCTTCGAAATTTTATTTTAAAAGAAATTAAAAACACTATTTTCCGAAAAATACTAATATAATCAAAAACTGGTTAAAAGATTTCACATTTTGTTTATATTATTTTATGAAAAACGCTAACATGTCCAAAAATTGCCAAAAGTTGTGAATCTTCTTCGAAAGGTGTATTTTTTAATTAAAAATAACATTTTTTGATAAAAAGCACTGGAATACTCTAAAATTTTTAACATTCTAAATCTTGTTCATATTATTATAATTTTGGTTTTAAAATACCCATGTTTTATGTGAAATTTTTTATGTGTATTGTTTTAAATTTAACGCTTTTATATTAACAATAGAAATTTTAGATGAAAAACACTAAGGTAACAAAAGAAAAAATTGTATTGACATAATCTAACATTGTTAAAAAGTCGTGAAACTTTTTTGAATTATAATTTTCTTGTTAAAAGATTCTAATTCTGTTCAAATTATAATGATTTTTGTTTGAAAATACAAGTTTTCGCTACTTAAATTAAAATTGTTTAAAGTTGTAAATTTGATTAAAAACACCAATAAGTTTCGACAAAATTACAAAGGTAACAATAATAAAATTGTTCAGGATTGTAAGTCTTCTTCGAACTATTATGGTTTTATTTTAAAATACCAATTTTCGGGGTAAAATGCTAACACAATCTAAAATGTTTAGAATTGATGAATTTTCTTTGAAATCTAATAAAAACAAAAGAATTAATGAAACTTTCTGTCGAAAAATACTAATATAATCAACAACTGGTTAAAAGATTTTACATTTTGTTTATATTATTTTATGTAAAACGCTAACATATCCAAAAATTGCCAAAAATTGTGAATCTTCTTCGAAAGGTTTATTTTTTAATTAAAAATAAGATTTTTGGACAAAAAGCACTGAAATATTATTATGATTTTGTTTTTAAAAACCCCATTTTTTATGTGAAATGCTAAAATCCTAAAATTATTAAAAGCTGTGAACCTTTAAATTTCTTTTTTATGTTTGATTCGAAATACCAATTTCTGAAGAAAAATGTTAACATCACAAATTATTGTAAAAAAAGAATAAAATTGTAAATATTCTTTTGTATCTAATGATTTTTCAAAAACAATCACAATTTTAGATAAAAAGCACTAACATTACATAAACAAAAATTATATAACATTGTACATTTTTGGTTAAACTATTTTTTTTCGTGTAAAGTCAGCGATTTCCAATTAAGAATGTTAATAGAACCTAAAAAAGTTATTAACCTTCTTTGTTAACAGTTATGAAATTTCTTTGAAATCTAATTTTTTAAATAATAAAAACATCACTTTCAGACAAAAAACAAATACATAGTCAAAAAAATTGTTTAAATATTCTAAATCTTGTTTAAACTATAATTATATTTATTTTAAAATACCAATTCTTCTTTTAAAATGCTAACATATGCTAAAATTGTCAAAAATTGTGAATCTACTTTAAAATTAATGTTTTTAAATCTTATTAAAAATGCCAGTTTCCATCGAAAAATGATTAACATAGCTTATTATTATAAAAAAATAACATTATATTTTTTTTTGTTGAATGCCAATATAGCCTAAAATTGTTTGAAAGCTATAAACCTTTTTTAAAATCTATTAATTTCGTATTCAGAATCGTAAATTTTTTTTGAACTATAATGATTTTGTTTTAAATACCAATTTTTGGTGTAAAAAGTTAACATAACCTAAAGTTGTTCAAAGTTATAAATTTTTTAAAAATCTAATTTAAAAAAAATTAAAATACACTAAAATAATAAAAAAAAAATTTTAATATTCTTAATCCTGCTCAAATAATATAATGTCTTTGATTTAAATGTGTTAAACATGATTTTTTGGTGTAAAATGCCAACATAAAATTATCAAAAGTTGTGAATATTCTTTAAAATATTTCTTTATTTTATGTTAAAAATACCAATTTCAGAAGAAAGACTATAATATTATAAAATTCTTAAGTCTAAAATGTTTAACATTTGTGAACCCTGTGTGAAATGTAATTTTTTTTTTAAATGAAAAAACCCATTCCAAACGGAAGAAACAACATAATCTAAACATTTTAGGAGATTATAAATCTTGTTTACATTAGAATTATTTGTTTTTTAAACACAAAATGTGTTTGTAAATGCCAAAATAGCCTAAAATTGTTAAAATTTATGAATCTCTTTGAAATATAATTTAAAAAATTATTTAAAACACTACTTTTGGATTATTTAAAAAAATTGAATCTTTAAATTACAATGAATTCTGTTTAACAATTTATTAAATATTCTAAATCTGGTTCAAAGATTAATGATTTATGTTTCAAATTACCACTTTTTGGTGCAAAATGCAATAACGTAACCTAACATTGTTAATAATATGATACTGTAAAAGAATTGCAAATCTTGTTCAAACTATGATAATTTTTGTTTTAAAACACACATTTTTTGTGCAAAAAGGTAACACATCCGAAATTTGTTGAATATAAAATGCTATAACGTAACCTAATATTTCCAGAAAAATATGAACCTTTTAATAGATAATAACTTTTGTTTTAAATAACATTTTTGTTTAAAATGCTAACATGACTTAAAATTGTTTAAAGTTGTGAATTTTCTGTGTTATGTAATTGTTTTAATTAAAAATTTCACTTTTTTACGAAAAAAATTAACATAATCAAAAATTGGTTACATATTGTAGATTTTGTTTAAATTATAATGACTTCTTTTTTAAATTACAATTTTTTTTGTAAATCGCTATAGCGTAATCTAAATTTGTTTAGAAAAATAGGAACCTTTAAAATATAATGATTTTTCTTTTTAAAAAAGCTGACTTATTGTGAAAAACGTTAATGTAACTTGAAACTATTCAAAAGTTACAGATCTTGTTTAAACAATAATAATTTTTGTTTTAGATCACATTTTTTGTATGTTAAACGCTAACATATTCAAAAATTGTTAAAATATTATAAATCTTTTTGAAATTACACATAACGATTCTTGTTTTAAAATATAATTTCCAGTGTAAACCGATCAAATAACCTAAACTTTTTAAAAATTGGAACTGATGATGATTTTTGTTTAAAAATGCTCTTTTCCAGTAAAAAAAACTGACACAACCTAAGCATCACAAAAATTTTAAGTCTTTTTTACAACTTTATGATTTTATATAAAAATTCTTTCAAAAAAAAAAAAAATTTCTAGCGAAAAGCACAGTCCTAAAACATGTGTTATTTACAATAACTTTTAATAACCTTTCTCAATTCCAAATAGGTTTTCTATGACAATTTTAAATTTGCGATCTGTTATTTGTCTTTGAAATTTCCAAGTTTTGGAATTTTGGGAAATGTGGATTTTATTTTTTATTTTTAAAAACCTATTTGAATAAAAAAAATCCTTACATATTTTGATATCGATTTTGTTATTTAATCCAAGAGCGTTTAAAAAATAAAAAATCATGTTTAAATACATTCATGATGAAAAATAATTTTTTTTCTTAGTCATTAAAAAAAAATAAAATCTTGTCCCATGCAATTGGTATTATAGACTGACCCTCAACGTGCAGACATCTTGGATTTCTCTCACCCAACTTGAAATACCTAATAGTTGAGCAATTTTACGTTTGAAGCGTACAAAATATATTATAAAATTTGTAATCTTTTGTTAGTAAAAACGGTATATAAAACAGGAACGGTCTAATCTGATTCTTACTGTAAATCCTTCTGTATTTGAAATTATTTTACCATAATTTTAGTTTTATGATATTTATCTAGTATTATAGTTAAATATTGTTAAGAAAATAGATGTAGGTGTTATAGATGAATCATAGAAAAATTCTAATTAAAAAATTTGATCACATTTGCAGTTTCGCGAGACTCGCAGGCCTGGAATAAACAGCTTTAAAATAAAAACACTTGCGCAACATGTATGCACAAGACTGAATCTATTTTTGAACTGAATTTTTAACAAAATGGACAAAGGAAACGCAGCCGGTTTTGGCGACAACGCCACTCCGCAAGAATGCTGGGAGGTCTACAAGAAAGTAATGGAAGAAACGAAAACTTTGGACGATTATCTTGACGAAGAATGTAGTCCACGAAGTTATGACGGTACCTACCACTTTTTTCAAACTAAAGTTTTAATATACGAAAGTCCCTATTTCCCTTTTTCGTATTTTCCCCTATTTTTATCAAAATTCCCAGTAATCTCTATAATTGCAAATTTTGTCGTTTTTTTTTTTTGAAGCTGCGATTAATTTTTGTTCAATTATAAGAAATAAGCAGGGTTACCCGGGGTTTTTGAACCTTGAAAAATACGAAAAAATGCCGGGAGTTCGTGAGCAGTTCCGGGAAATATTTAATCAAAAATTTAAATAGAAATTTTTATTTTTGCCAGTTTTTGCTCCCTTATGTCTGCCATTTTTTTGTCGATAAGTTTGTTATGTATAAAAAAACGATATTTTGAAAAAAAATGTTTTTTTTTTATATTAAATTTCCGATCGTATTATGATCATGAGTTTTTTAAATAACATTGAAGCATTCAACATTATTTTATTGGACAATGTTTGATTGAATTACGTTTAAGCTACAAAGTTTTTAGTTTTAAACTTGATTCAAGAGTTAATCCATACATTTCTAAATGTTGAAAATTATATAATTTTGAAAATTTTTCAAGTTTTTTATTGATAATGTCTCCCCTAAGGGTTTACATGACTTCCATTCCTTACAATATTTCCACTTACATATTAAACAAACAAAAAATCTCAACCTTAATATTTACGAGTATTTACATCTATGTACATAAAGTCTTATCTCTATTTACTGTGATAGCGCAATTTCGAACTTCTTAGCATACGACTGAGCGAGCGAGCGGTCGAAAGCGAGAGCGCAAGTGCAAGCAAGAGAGAGAGAGAGAGAGAGAGAGAGAGAGAGAGAGAGAATGAGAACGCAAACGCATCTTAGTTTACTTATGCTATTACATATGCATTACTTAGAATATTTAAGCTTCTAATCTAGGCGATTTCCGTTTCCGTATTCTTTCACTTTTTTCACCCTCCAATTTGCCATTTTTTCACATGCATTCTTTCATTCACTCTCATTCGCTCCCCTAGCACCCTCCAACTCCTAAATCCATTCTTCTCCTCATCCATCCTCCCCTAGAATCTTAACCACATTCTCTTGCCAGCTTCCTTTATCTTCCATTTCTCTCCTACATCCTTCCCATACGTGCTCTTTTATTTCCTCCTCCCATTCACATATTCTACACTTTCTGTTCTCTTACTTTTCCCAATACATCCCCTCTCTTACCTCGTTTCCCAATCTAAATCTTGCTATACTGGTCCACCTCTGTCCCCATCCCTTCTCTAAATACTTTGGTAAACCTTCCTTTTTTATCATCTTATACCATCTATTGTATTTTGATTCCTCAATCATCCCCCATCTTTCTAATAATTGTCTTACCCTGTCGTCCTTTTCCAATTCTTCATAGTTTACTCCAGTCCCGTCTTCTATGTATCTAGCTTTCAAGAACTCCCTCCTTTCTTCTTCCCATCTCGTTAATTCTGTCGCCCTCTCCTCTTCTCTTTTCTACCTTTATCAAACACTTTATCGCCAACTCCCCCCCTTTCCCTCCCTCAGCTTCGTTTCAAATTCCCATGCTCTTTTTCCCGCTCGAATACTTAATTTATCCATTTGCGCTTCTTCTCTAACCATATATCCTGGCGTCCACCAATCTACCCCTAATGTTCACCTTATATACCTTTCTTTTAAACTCTCAATATCTTTCCTTTCTTCCCATCCCCATATCTCTGCCCCATAACTTAATACCGGCCATACCAGCGTATCAAATAACCACATTCTCCTTCTCCAAT
>JAAAKG020045697.1:0-18691 GCA_010014905.2 Druon quercuslanigerum
GAAAAAAAAAGGGAAAACAAAGAAAAAAAGGGGAGGGAGAGGGAAGGGAAAGGGAGGGGGGGGGGGGGGGGGGGGGGGGGGGGGGGAGGGGAGGATAGATAAACTGAAAGAGTTTATTGAAAAAATGGAAAAGAAGAAGTTTAGGTATAAAGAATAGGAGAGAGTAGACTCGTTAATTGAAAGATGGAAAGAGTCGATTAAGAATGTGAGAGATAAGATAAGTAGAAAAAAACAGAAGAGGAACAGAGAGGGTAGTGGGACGATGAATGCAAGGAGAGTAAAGAGAGGATGAAAGAGTGTGTAAGGAAATGGAGGGTAGGGGAAGCGGAGAAGAGGAAGTACAAAAGGAGAAACAGAGAACATGACAGGATGCTAGGAATGAAGATGGCATGCAGAACAAAGCTTAAAAAATAGAGGAGTAGGGATCAGGGATGGGTTGTGAGAGATCTGCAAGAAGGTATGGAATGGAGAAGGGTGGCCAGAAGAGTGCACAGTAGGGCTAGGGTTCCACTTATTAACAAAGGTGGGTAAGAAGGTATAGGAGTACAGAGGGATCACTCTCATGCCAGTTGGCTATGCAATAGATGAAGAAATTGCACAAAAAAGGTTAAAGAGTCATATAGAAGAGAGGGAAGGTATACCACACAATCAAACGGGTTTTAGAAATGGAATGGGAACGATAGGCAAAATTCACGGACATGGATAATTCTACAAGAATAACATTCCATTTTCCACATAGACACAAGAAAATATTATAAACTGTGAAAATTGTAAATTTGAGTGAAATTTTCTTTTTATTAACATTTATTATTAATAATTGATTTTATAATTAAGAATTTTATTAGCAGTGTAAATTTTAAATATTCTAGTTGCAATCTGAAAAAAAAACAAAAAAACATTTTTCTCGTAGAAAAATAAGACAAAAATATCCCTTTCTTCTGGATAAAAATAAAAATGAGAAAAATGGCTGCTTTTCTGTACCTGGCTGTTTAAAATTTTATTTATTTTTAATTTTTTTGCCCTAATAAGGGACGAAATGTTGTTGATTATTTAAAGAAAAATTTATTTTGATTTGATAATGATAGGAAAAAGAGAAAAAAGAAGAAAGAAATAAAGAAGTGCACAGTATATTATATAGTGTTTTAATAATTTGTAATTATTACTGCATTTGTTAATTAAAATACACTAAAATATACATGATATATATCATTTTTCATAACATTTGCTTTTAAAATAATAAATTATTTATTATCTTCCATCAGTTTAACTGAAACACCCTTTTTGTCTATAGACATTTGAGATCTATTTTAATCCCAATGGCGAATCGCTGCCAATCCTCCAAACACTATTTTCAATCACTTCGTTATTAATAAAAAACTAAACACATTTTTTAAATTTTGCGTTGCCTTTAGAAATATTTTTTTAAACAAAGCTACTTCTTAACGGATTATGATAACGAGTAACCGCAATAATTTATTTTGACTGAAGAGAAATTTGTTATTTAACAACAAATTTACAACTTTTTATTGTTAAACTTTACCGTCATATTATGTCTTCTAAGATCTTCCAATTTATTAAAAAGTTTGTCAATCAATGTAATAACTAACTAAAAATAATTCTTAGTTGGTAAAAGTAACAAAAAAAATTATTCATAATGTGATAAAGAAATGAATTACAAAAATCATTTTTTCATGCATAAAGTATTACACATAATGATATGCGCCTACAATAAGTTAAGAATAGCTCATGATCGCAAATTATTTAAACAATTTTCATAAACATATGCACATTTTGACCATTTTCTAATAAAAGGCCTTGATTTTTTTCGGAATCAACTTAAAATGCTTTGACAAACACACCTTGCTGTTATGTTTTTTATAGTGACCAAAAATTGTTAATTTTTGAAACATTTTTTCTAAACAAATGCACATTTAAAAGTTTTTTTTGTTAATGGGCTTGATTTTTTTGGAATTATTTCGAAATGTCTTGCAAAAGACCATTTTCTATTTATATTTTTAACAATGGCAGCAATTAATAATTATTTAAACAACTGTTATCAACACATGTAAATTTTTACCATTTTTTCATCAATAGCCTTGTTTTTTTTTCGGAATCAATTAATTCAGTCTTTTTTAAGACATTTTTCACTAATTCCGACAAAAAAATCAAACCGATTCATTAAAAAATGGTTAAAATGTGAATTTGTTTATAAAAATCGTTTTCACAATTATCCTTTTTTGGTCAGTATGAAAAATATGATAGCAAGGAGTCTTTGGCAAAGCAATTGAAGTTTATTCCGAAAAAATCAAGTCTTTCATAAAAAAAGTCTCGACATCTGCATTTGCTTATAAAAATTGTTTAAATAATTGGCAATTATTAGCTATTCTTAAATTATTGTAAGCTCTTATCATATATCTCTTATCATAATATCTATCATGCTTTAGACATAAGCTATGGGTTATAATCAGCTAATTATTGCGAGCCTGCTGAAAAATCTGATGCCGGAAACGGCATCGAAAAAATGTAACCGAAGTCGGAAACAGAATCGGAATTTAGGATCGTAGACAACGTCGTTCCCGGCATCGTTTCCGATGTCATTTTCGACGTCGTTTCCGGCATCGTTTCCCATTTCGTTTTCGACATGATCTTCGGCTTCGTTTCCGATGCATTTGGATCATCATACTCATAAATCATAAATATATTTAATTATAATAAAACAATTCTTGTATTTTTATGTATTCAAAATGTACGGTCCCTTATATATTTGGACAGCGAACAATTCCCAACATGGCAAACTGTTTTCCGTTGTGTGATGCGTATTTCTCTACCTGCACACTGCTACAAGCAAACTCTAAAAAAATCCTTTCCATCACTTTAATGAATCTATTGAAATTCACGGAGAAATCTTTTTATCGACACAAATTTTTTTAAAAAGTAAAGAAGTCCTTAAAGGTTAATTGCTGTCCAAAAAAAGGCCGAAACATCCCAAAATTCTAAACGGTGAAAAATCGCTAAATTCGTTGTCTAGGTGCTAACTTAATTTCAGAAATAAGAAACTTCTGGTCCATTGTTTTCTGAAACAAAAGATCCGAAAACAGATTTGCTCACTTATTTGATGGTTCTTATGTACAGGTAAATAATTTTATAGTCGATTCGGCTACTAAAAAGGGATATATAATTGTTAAAAAAACTGACACTATAGAATAATTTATTAACAATTATAGTAGTGTACGGAATATTATAGAAATAGATAATGAGAAGACTTGTGTACTTACAAGTGAAATTTTGGTACACTGTATGCACACGGAATTGAATTAAACATTGATCATTTCTGCGCAGTCTCTAATTTGTAAAATTGCTATTTATTTTCACTATAATCCTTAATCATCCTTTTCCTTTCATCGCTTTAGTCACTGAACTAATATAAATTCGTCTATAGGTTGGAATATTTTAAAAATATTTATTAAAAAGATGGATGCTAAAACAGGACAGAAAAACATCGGCAATGACGTCGGAAATGACGTCAGCTCCGATCCCAAATCCCGATTTTCTTCCGACGTCGTTTACGTTGTCATTTCCGGCGTCGATTCCAATGTAACTTTCGAGGTCGTTTTCAATGTCATTTCTGACGTCGTTTTATACGTCATTTACGATTTCGTTTCCGACGTCATTTTTCTCAACAGGGAAATCACGAACAAAAGACTTTTTTTCATTAATTTGTTTATAACTTTTTTAACCATTACTTTTTGTTACTCCAACCAACTGAAAATTATTTTTAGTTCGTTATTGCATTGATTTATGCCCTTTTTTAACGAATTTGGTTATCTTCAAAGAAATGGTATGACGGAAAAGTTTAGCAACAAAAAGTTGTAAATATGTTGTGAAATAACAAGTTTCTAAAAAAGGTGCTTTTTTCCACTAATGATCCGAATTGCAAGTGATATATAATGTACTGTTGTAGAACGCTCTTTAATTTCTATCTGATTAACAACTTTTTTTAAAATTATATGCAATGAAATTCGGCATCAATTTGTCACCATTGATTTTTTTAATTCTTTTTTTTATTTATTAACCACAATTATTTTTAAATGCTGACTTTAGATGCATACCGTTTTTGTAATGAATTTTAGTTTTTAGTTTCACTACTTTTAAAATTGAAATTATCTTGTGGTCATAGGTCAATTTACAGTCTTATTTTACTTCATTACGTGTTAGAGCTATTCTTTTAAATATCTTTGAGACTGGATTACCCTTGCCAACGAGAGATTCCTTGATTTCTTCTGGGGTCATGTCTTCGACCGCTCCATTGTACATGTTTATTTTCACCCGTTTGTAAGTCTCGGATCTTTTTGTATATATTGCACGAAGGCTTGCATTATTTTTCGCGAATATTGCAAATACGTCACCATTGGACGTTGATAATACAGTTTGTTCATCAGTGGGCTTGGGCCCCTTGACATTACCGAATTTACTTACTAAAATCGGCATATCGCGCGGAAAAGTATATCTTCGAATTTGGAACTGTCGGTTCTGATTCGTGATTGGAATGAGTCGAAGGAATCTTACTGCTTCAAGTGTAAATCCAAATATGCGAAGAGAAGTATTCCTGGCATGAGGAGACCTGATCCTGTCGCGAAAGGATGGCGCCGTAGGAGAGGAAGACCTGCCTCGACCCTGCGGTCTGATAGGAGGATGAGACCTTTCAGGAGAACTATGTCTGCCAGATGGAAAATTTTTTGCAGGAGAAACATCATAAATAGGTTCACCATTAGGTAAACAGTCAAACTGGAAACTGAACTCTGAAACAAAAAAGCAAAAAAGTTGAATTTTTTTACGGAACAAAGAGATACAAAACCATTCTTTTTAGATTTGATGTAAATGACCTTGAATTCATTGGAACTCGTAAATTTACACCTATGTTGGAAATTGTCGTTGCTGCTTGCGCAAGTACTATTGGAAATGATTGCTTACCTCGAAACTTGATTACTCGTTAAAAAAGTAGAGAGAAGCTGTTCTAAATTTTTTAATAACTATACAGGCTTTGCGTTTAATGATCCCTTATAAATGTGTGGGTCACCAGACCTGGAAGTGCAATAGACTGTAAAAAAATTTTTTTAAAAATTTTAACACTTCTTTCTGAACCAATAATTATGTTTTAAGGTCAGCTGTAATTTGTATTGTACTAAGGATACTCCTTCCTAAAGTTTTCGAAGGTAGTGTAACTATTCGATTCTCGGTTTAAAACTGATCTTCTTGATTCAGAAGTTCTATTTTTTTATCGGAAATATCTCTGGTCACAAAATTAAACTATATTGTCAAAAATCGAACAGTTATGTGTATAATACAATTTTTTAACTGTAAATTTAACTATTCCATTTAAAGCAAAAAACTGATCCTTTTTGGTTCCTAATTTTAAGTCCAGAATTGATTTTACTGATCAATCATTGCAAAATTAAACATTCTATATTAAAGTTCGTGTATCTTTTGAAAATTTGTCTTTTTTATATAAAATAAATGGCCCTTGTGGAAAATTTATTTTTCGTGGTTCAAAATTTAACTACTTAAAGGAAAATTGATCTTCTCTGTCAAAAAATTATTTTTGTGATAAAATAAACCTAATTTTAGAACAAAGTTCATCTCGTCCGTTAAAAATGTCAGTATATTATTAAAAATTCGTTTTTTGTGTACAAAGTTAACTTTGTTAACCATAAAATAAAATTTGTAATGAAAATTTGATGCATCTTTTCGAGTTGAAAGTTCTGTTATTCGGTTGAAAGTCCATATCTTTTTTGAAAATTTATCCTTTTCTGATAAAAGAGCAATATCTTTGGTCGGAAGTTAAATTACTTCCATATGCTTTTTCGCGTGTTGAAGATTTGCAATTTAAGTACAATATTAAACTATTTTTTTGAAAATGAATAAAGTTTAAGATTTTACCAGACCTCTGCTAACCATAAACTGTTTTACGTAATTCGCAGGGGACGACTTAGAATTGTACCATATGGTAAAAATTCCATATCCACAAAGACCCGTTGCGAATTTAAGTTTATCTTATTTATGAAGACACACATATCTTGGATTCTACTGAAGTAAATATGCGATTAATTTTGTACTAATTTTTGGAGAATTTAAATAAAGTTCGAAAGAAAATAGCAATTTGGACAGAGTGTGAAGTTAATCACACACATTCAGATTTGCGTATAACTTAGAAAATTGATTCATACAATTTGTATAAGATTTTATATTTACCAACAGAACTTAGGATAACCGCTATGGATAAGACGAGAGTAGGAAAAGTCCTCATATTTTCTAATCAGAGGAAAAAATAATTTGCGTATCAATACTGAATTTTACTAGCAGTGGGACTAAGGAATGTTCTGGTTCTTTATGAGATTATATAGTCGTTGTCTCTTACATCATAGGCGTCAATGTTTTCCTTCACATGTATTTACATTTCATTAAAACCAGTTTTGAAGAAAGAAACCTAATTACTAAATTAATTTTAACTTATATCAAATCAATATATGAAATAGATCGATAAAACAAAATTTTTGCTTCATGTATTAGTTCAAAGGATAGTTTTGAGGCAGATTTTGAATCGACGAAGTTAGATGAGAACATTTTTGAACACTGGACCCTGATTCATTCGCAACTTCCACAAATGCCAAGTGTATTCGTTAAGTATCCTAGAAGAAAGTTCCTTGGTCTGAGGCATTTGACTCATTTACTCTTAATTGAAAAATATTTCTCTTTTATGGGTTTCTAACGTTTAGTGTTACTCCAGAAATTCTAAAAAAAAGTTGAAAGACATTGAAAGGTCCACTCTGCAACTAAAGAGGCGATTGAGTTATTTTTATGTTTCGCCTTAGTCTGATGCTTGGCCTTAGTGCCAAAATGTCAAAATGTCTAAGCACGGTATGCACCATGAGAGGACAGCTGTGAAGAGAATAGTTCCGCAACCCGCGCTTTGAAGTGGAAGGATCTTACATGTTTCTCGATTATGTGACTTTCAGGTTACGCAATTGTGCCAATATTTCCAAAACAGGACTATTATCTCACTTTAGGGCTACACATGTAAAGTTTAGCCGTATACCGCCTCAAAACTTGCAGCTGTTGACTTTCAAAACATCGCACATCAAAATGATGAAAAGCTAGATGCATCCTCAATAGGGCGGCACTTATTGACAGATCCCGCCTTTAATGAGCATCGAGGACATCATTGATGGCTGTACTATTCTAGACTAGCAAGAATACACGCGCAGAAATAATAATGCTTCTGTGATCTTTCGAACAAAAATTGCCCTGAACAGTGATTTCCTAGAAATATTTGAACTTCACTACAAATATAGCCCAGTTAAAGTCCTAGGGGATAAATATCATCTTGCTCAATGGGATAGGATTATTTTGACTGACCATCCAGTTATAAACAATCCTCATGATGTCTTCTGGTTAGAGCAGACCCAGAAATACTCGGAGTTGACGCTGGAGATACTAACCATTGAGAACTTTCACGCGAGGTGTGTGCAAATTTTGGAAGAGCGAGGAACTTAGAATTTGTAACATCTAATTTGAAAGACGATATTACAGAAGACGCGCAACATGGTCCGGAGTTTTCTGAAAGTGAACCATCATAGCAGCTTAAGTCGCCTTGTATGGATAATGTATAAATGGGCATTTCAGTATGAATGTTGGTTCCTATAGGGCTCTCCAGGTTGAATGTTTGGATTCCTGTTAACGGGCTCTCTAGTAGGAATATTAGATTTATATACACGGTCTCTCTAGGATGAATATTGGAAACCTATCAACGGGCTCTCCACGATGAATTTTGGATCCCTATAGAGATGCAGAATATAGAGTTGGGAAAAAACGACTGACATGAACAAATCCAATAAGCACTTGCCACGACCGTTTTAGTAACACAGTACCTAAGGGTAGAAAGTGGGCAAAAATAACCCAGTCTACGAATTATGGGGTAATAAAAGCAGGATTGTGCTAATATGTTAAATAAGGCACAACAAGTAAGAAATTATAATAATCATTAATAATTAGGGTGCAGGAATATGGCGACCCCATCGCCCAAAGGCTCCCACTCTTGCAGTCAGCCACGTTGTATTGGACTTACTCTCAAATAAAACAAATTATGCCGTTACCTCACCAGTATCACACAGTGCCACCCACAATAGGCCTCTTAGGTGGAGGCCATGGTTCTGTTGAGAGTGCAAAACCATATTAGGAGGGACATGCTTACCTGTCAGGAAGGAAGTTCGCCGGCGCGAAGAGGATCAATGCTGAGATGACATGAACGTTGAGTGGGTCAGTAGGCACCCGGAATAGTGTCATAAAACGTATCAGTGTTGAAGAGATCAGGCATCGTGTTTATGCAAAGAGGGATATGAAGCTCTTTATTAAAAACAAGAGCAAGAGTCTCCAGGAAACCTACAACTCTTTCCACCAAGACCGCTTTTGCAGATAGCCCATAATTCCAACATAAGTACTGGGAGGTCTAAAATCCACAAAAAATTCTTTCGCCGAATGGACAAATTAGCTAAGGCTAATTCTGTTCTGTCTGATTTGTCCCCTGAAGATGTTGATCTCTAGAATCTGAAATGTTTAGTTTACGAGAAGGTGGTCTGTCTGCTTAGCTACAAAAAAAGTAATAATACTTTAGTACGCATAAATAAGACTCGCGAGAATATTGCACAGCTTCAGTTTTAAATTAAGACGGCGAAACGGCATGCATTTAATGTTCAGTAAGTGATTACCTAAATAACATTGAACAAAATTTTCACTTGCTTGAAAACTTACGAATAGCAAATCACACGCTGTCCAGGTGAGACGGGTAGACCTTTCAAACCCCTTTAATAAACACAGTTATTCTATTAATCGCAGAGTATTCTATTACTTATAAAGCTCGTAAAAAAATAAATGAAGATTTTTTTAATATCAGAGAACCAAATACTCTTATTGTGGGATATAAAAATCATTTATTTCTTGACGTTGAGAAACCTCTTACAAGATGATAATTTGTATGTTGTTTATTTTCATAACATGCTTTGCTACTTAAAATATATGTCGATATTAATTTGTATACTTGTGTGATTAATTTAAATTCAACACATTTTCTAAACTTGAGCGGCCAATATGAGTAGTTGAACAACGCAGATGCAAGAGAATACGAGCAGGTTTTAGAGAGAACTTGTTAAAACACGAATGTATTGCTTATGATTTCATCAGGTAACAACACAATCTGTCCATAGCTTGGAGTGCCTACCTTAAGTGCCTGGAAGTGCATCCTAAAATAGTGAGATGTCTAAAAGAGCTTATGCTCTTTAAAGAAACAAGATTTGTCACAACATCTGACAAAAGACAAGTAAATACCAGCTATTTCACATATAAGAGTGGGAGCTTCTAAGAAGACAAAGAGAAAACTCCGATATTTTTCTACACCTCCCTCTCGCCTCTATCTATTTTACTCTTTTTCTGTTCAAACTAGGACCTTAAAACTCTTGTGCCAGCCGTAAATAGGTACTTTAAAGCAATTGACACAAGCTTTGGAGTGGACAAGAGTGTCTGCGTTATCCTTTATTAAGGAAGACTAGAAGATACATGCGTGTGTTAAAAACGGCTCCTGAAAAAAGCTATCGCCAAATTCTGAGAAAAATTTGGATTTTTGAATAATCTGGAAAGAAAAATGTCCAGTCGACCAACATTCTGGCAAAGCTAGGTAGGTTGGTCAAGAATTCCGTAAGATTTAGAAAATTTTACGACACCATCGAGATGCTCTATTTTAAAAGAAAAAGCTGTTCAACTGAACAAAGAACTCGGCGTATTAAAAGATTTTTAAGCAAGTAGCAGTTGGTCCCACTATTTTTAAAACGCCATGATGTTTGCCAAAATGCAGCCGAATAATAAAAACTTTTTGCAGATCGTGATGCAGCACAAAAATATTGTCGAGAATTTCCTAAAAAAGTTGAAGGTTACCCTCACGACCATATTTACAACGCAGAACTAAATTAGAGCCTTATGGAAAGTATTGCCATGGAAAATTCTTGCCGATGGGACAGCAACAGAGACCAGAAAAGCGCATAACTATCATGAAATGTGCTAACCTCAGCGTTTCACATATTATACCGTTGCCAGCATAGAGGAAATTATTTCATGATGCAGGAACAGCGGTTGAACAACTGACAACAACTGACTCGTGAGAAGTATGCTAAAATATATTCTGAAGAACAACCAAGTTCTTTAAAGAGATTTCGTGAGAAAAAGTATAAAAATTAAAAAACATATGTTACGTGAAGAATGAGTAAAAAAATATAAACATTTTATTTCTTTGTCAGTATCCGCTGCAATCTATTTACTTGATTATAATTTCCAGTTCAAATAATCTGTTGATTTGTAGCATGTGAATCGCTTTTTCTGATAATATTATATACATTGTGCACAAAAAGGCAGATAATTTAAATAGTGGAATATTAATAGTGGAAAAAATTAGTCTTAGGGGGGCATTAGGCTTATCGATTTAAGGAAGGTTGTAGTGTTGTTTATTAAAACATTTGCAGTGTCTGTGCCTTCTCTTATGTAGGTGAGACTGGTAGACCTTTAGAAACGAGTTAGTGAACACAGTTATTCTATTTTCCATCCTGTTATAGCTGGTAAAAGTGCTCTTACTAAAGTATGTATTGATATCGGCCATGATTTTGATTTAGATAACTTCGAGAAGACATCAATGGAGAACGATAGAGGATGTAGATAAATAATTGAAATCTTTGTTAGCATCAAAAAACCAAATATTCGTGCAAAATTTAATCTCCAGTATCGGCCGCAAACATCTTTGTAGCAGGCATGAAAATAACATGTTTATGTATTTTGAGTATTTTCTGAGCATTCAGTTTCTCGGTGAAGAGCTATAATCACCCAAAACCGGGCTCAGAGAATCATGCTTAAATGTCTTTCAAAAGCATCCTTGCTATCATATTTTTTATAGTGACATGATATGAACCAAGTTGAGGTTTCTCTATCGGACATTAAATATCATGAGTCCCAGAAAAGGGTAAGAATTTGTGGACAAAGAAAACTACTTCATCTGTCAATTTCTGTGGGACAATCAAGTTTAATTTTTTTTAAGCAACTGATTTCCTTGTGAAGAAAGAATGCTGCTATCAAATAAAGCGGCCGGAAAAAGTTTGTATCTATTCCATTGATTTCTGTCGAATGAGTTTTGCTACAACCTTTGACTTAACGTGTGCGATGATTGATGAAAGTTGCGTAATATTCTTAATAAACACAAATTCCAACTAAACGACCATGCTACCGCAAAGATAGAACTCATACAAAAAGTTTCAAAAATTATTTTTATTAGCTGAATAAATGGTTTACAAAGCTTAGACATGAATGAAATGAAAGTATTTTAGATATTTTTTCTAAAGTACCTACTTAGCCTATAAAAATAGCGTTCAAGAAATGCTCATAAGGATTAAGGATAATAAATTTCAATTAAAAAGTATTTGTCCTATAAAAATTTTATTGACTTTAGTTCTATTGCTATATATTTTGTTTTTTATTAGACAACAGTCAAGTCCCTCTACCATGTCAAAATATTAGTCATGAAAAAATTGTAAAAATGTGCATTTCTTTATAAAACTATTTAAAAAAATTAACATTTTTTGGTAAATATTAAAAATATGATAGATTTTACGTGGATTCCGCAAAAAATTTAGCCTTTCCGTCAAAAAATGGTCAAAATGTGCGTTTGTTGATAAAACTTATTTAAATAATTGGCAATAATTAGCAATTCTTAGCTTATTGTCAGCGCACATCATTATCTGTGATAGTTTATACGAAAGCTATGATTCAAAATTAGGTAATCATTGCGAATGTCAAAAAAATGACTTTTAAATTAATTTGTTTATAACATTAATAAACAAGTTTTGTTATTACTCTTACGTGGTAAACATTAATTTTAGTTCGTGATTACGTAAGTTGGATATAAGCCAGGTGTCTGGATTGTTGTTAACCCGACTTGATCCAATGGAAGTTGTGGTGGTGAGGGTTGTAGAGAATGGTTTAAGACAGCTGGAGGTGTAGTGAGCCGTTCATGCCTCCGGGCAGAGGCTACTTCCCACTGGTGATCTCGTTGCTTTGCTGCCTGGTTCCGGAATGCGACCGGTTCTGGGGGAATCAAAGCCTATGCTTCGGTGTTGCTGAATGCGATGGATGGCCCAGGCACGTAAAAAAACGTGTGGGCCACTGGCCACGAGTTGTTGGAGGGCCCAGACACGTGCGAAAGCGTGTAGACCAATGGTCACAAGTTGGTGATCTGAGGTGCCGAGAAAGAAAGAGTGCGCGGCGGAGTTGCGGGAGCATACCGACCTCTGATAGTAGAAAGAAGAGGGAAGTAAGAACGCTATAAGATTGTTTTTGAATTCGAAAGCACACTTTACTGTCAAAAAAAGGTACAATATGTAACCGAAGACGATCGGGGGACGGAGGTTTAGGCCTGAGCACAATCGAGACCCGTAAATGAAACCTGAACTCGAACGCGTTCGGGTTCGAGTTTTCATTGTGCGTTACTTCAGGTTCAGTTCTACAGTTTTCGGAGGGATAAACCTGGGATAAACACCGGCAAACCACGCATGGATCATGATTATTTCAACAAAAGAATATTTCGCGAAATCTGTGAAAACCCGGAACGAAATTATTGCAAGGGAGGTAAGGAGAATATGTATATTTAAAATATGATATGTATAAACATGACAGAACTTGATAATTTGTAGGTTATGTGCTCCTTGTACATAATTCAGGTTTGAGTTTTATTGTGCGTTACCAGATTTCAGTTCAAGTCCGCGTTCGAATTAGTACGACCCTACTAGACAGAGATGAGGCTACGGTAAAAAAGGACAGAGTAATCTTTGGGTTCAGGTCTCGGGTTCAGGTCTCCATTGTGCTCAGGCCTCTACCAAACCGAGAGCCCGAGCAACAGTGCGTACTTTCACTTGTACGCACCCTCTTCTAAAAACGCTAGGCGAGAGGCTGTACGGCCAGCGATTAGCCCGGTCCTCTCGGCCACTCACATCGCAGATGGAGGGGCGTAGCGGCTGCCTTATTGCTCCCTTCTTTGCAAAGCTGAGCGCGTTCCTCAACTAGGAAACGCACGGTATTTGAAATTAAAATTACGGGATAATAAGATCTACATTAGGTTAGAGAAATAATAGTCAAATATTGTGCAATAAGGTAAAATTAATGAAAAAAAAGAATTTTTTAATGATATAGGTAAAATAAAGTAAGATTAATACATATATATATATTATATGTGATCTATAAAGTAAATTGTTCCCTAACCCTGTTTTATCTTAATTTATTAAAGAAAAAGGGAAAAGAAAAGTTGCCTTTGTGAGAGTCATGAAGCGGCATGACTAACTTCACAGGCCTGGCGCGTGATGGGGACACCGTCCATCGCAGATGCGCCAGGTTGTATATTATGATTCTCTTCCGTCTGAGTAGTAGCTACTATTATCTGCGAAGTCGAGGTCGTCTGATTGCCACTCTAAAGCAATTTACGGTTTAGAGTGGTTCTCAAATAATGGAACCTCAAAAATTTTAACAACAAAAAGTTTTAACTTTGTTGTTTAACAACAAATAATTAATTTGAGAAAACCTTCAGTCGCGGATTTTCTTGGGGGAGCTTTACTTGCATCCGGGGTCAGATTAACCCCATCAATTGAACTGGAGAAAACAGCTACACTTATAAATTTTTAGAGTCGCTGAATCCGAACGCGGAGAGAGTTGGGCCCCATGTATTTAGTTTCGAGATTGAATCAATTTTGACCTTGAGATTTTGTCCAATAATGGGGTCAAAATGACCATAGGTTCAGATTTAACGACTGTAAACACGCCATGAAGTGGTATTCCGCGCTAATTCAATGTTTTTTCCTATGCTGACCTTCACTTGACCTTGATCCTGACCTGATGGGGCCGAAATGACCCCTACTTCAGATCCAGCTGCCACAAAAAAACGTTTGAGAGCACATGTTTATCTGGTCCCATGGTTTTATTCATTTTAACCTTTAATTAACCTTGAGCCTGACTTTCTGGGGTCAAAGAGACACGTTTTAAATTTAAGTTTTTTCACACATAAACAGAAACATATTTTGGATATAACCGTAATACATTGCGTTTAACTTCATACTCATTTAATACAAATTCAAATAAAGTTCAAAAGAAATTAGAAAGTGGAATAGAGTGTGAATTAAATCACATATATTCTGATTGGCTTATAGCTTAGAAATTCGTATAATTTGTATATGATATGATTATTTTCGCCAATAGAATACAGGATATGCAGAATTCAGATTTGTCGTTGCCTGTTGAATCATGTACGTCAAGATTCTCCTTCACAGATATTTACATTTCATTAATATAAGTTTCAAAGAAAGAAATGGAATTACTAAATTCGTTTTAAATGGTTCACCATTTTGCCTAAAATTTCATTGTTTGATTTTTATAAAAAATTTATTATTGGTCTTAAATTTCCATCGTTTGTTAAAAAAACTATGACCACAAAAATTGTCTGTCAAACAATGTGCATCTTTTCTAATTAGATTAAATACTATGTAATGTATTAATGAAGATATTTCAGTTACAATGCAATTGCTTGATATTCTAGTTCCTAGATTATAAAGTATACGAAACGTTTTGATAATTTTAAGGATGCCCCCACACCCGTCCACCTCGAACATCAGGTTATTTTTTTCAAGCGACGTTTATTGTGAATTCGGGCCTTATATGGAAACATGCGCTGTAAGAAATGCTTTCAACTGCGCATGGGCCAAAAAACGCGGATGTATTTGAAATTAATCGATACTATCAATAATCATACAGATAAATATTTTTAAAAAATTTTCACTTTTGAAATAGACCCTTGCTTTGCGACATATGCGCATTAGTGTTCTTTTAGGCGTAAACTGTGACGAATGTAACATTTCCTTAAAATGGTACAATCAGACTGTATAATGACGTCAAAGTCATGCTAGGAGTTCTGAAATTTGAGGCTAAAGTAACCGATCTGATATACAAATCTGAAATTTCGGATATTTTCTTTTATTTTCTCAAACTAAAGGATCTTTAAATGATTAATTAATTAATTAATTGATATATTTTTTGCTTGTTTTAACGCTTAGAATATATTTATCAAAAATTTATGTTGAAGATTAACACTTCCTTAATCCGAAAAACAGGAGTTATACAATTTAAAAATTAAAAGAAAGGAATAAGGGAAAATTTTATGCCGCACAAAAGCACGGCATGAAAAAAGTCAAAGACTGAAAAACATTGAGTTTTGAAATCCATACAAAATTATTGTTATATAAATTTTTTGAAAAGCGGCGCAAGAGACAAAAAAATAAAAAGACAAAATTCTTTTTACCAAACAGTATCTACAGTTTTGTTGTAAACTCTTGATATAATAACAAGTTTTTTTAACAGGATGTGATTTTGTTTCAATACCAATGCATATTAGGAATTTTAATAATATACATTTAATGAAATAATATACATTTTTAGGGCAGCTAAAGTACAGAAATATATGCAATATACATTTGATATAATAGAGTAGAACATAATGTAGCAAAGTTCACATTTGGGACAAAATCGCGGACGAATCATGAGATATATTATGAAAATGTTTGCGTTAAAGCCAACGGAGCTTCAAAAAAAGAGAATTTACAATCTTTAAATTACGGTTGTTGATTCCTAACCTTTTTACTTTAAAAAAGATATGCACAATTGTTGTGGAAATACACAGATTGAACGTGTCTCATGAGCTGAATATATTGTCATGCGCGAAGCGTGAGGTATTATCCAGCGTGAAGTCACCCCTATTATTAAAAATATATTCAATTTAAATATTGAAACATCCAATGTGTAATTTGATACACATGCTAAGTAATATACATATGAATGATATAATAAACACTTTACTCGCAAGGTCATTGTACAAATTACTTTCCACGAATGGTTAGCGCTTCGCGCTTGACCTGTTTAACATTTAAACAATTGAAGCAATTTCTACATTTACACAGTAAATCCCCGATATAATATATACTAAAAGCTAAGCAGAAACGCTGAAAACAATTAAAAACTATATTTACCCGACAGCAGATAATTTTTAACATGAGGCGGATAAAAATTATACATCGACGCATTATGGCAACTGCCACGTGTAATAAGGCGTAGTTGGTTGCCCGGATTTTCTAAAAATATCCGACTGGTACCTGGTGGATCGATTACTTAAAAAAACTGGTCTGAAAATGCTCATTAATCCAATAAAAATCTGGAAACGGCTACACGGGAACAACAGTCGAGATTGGTCGAATGAAGAAAGCCAAACAAGAAATGTAAATGTCGAAGGAAGCCGTTAAGCAACGTAATTAACGATTAGAGAAATGGCGATGCATTTAAAGTCATACAGGAGAAAGTGGAATTTTAGAACACTGAGAACGTCAGATGAGGCTCCTCAAAGCGACGTATAGATTTGAAGATTACGTTACTAAAGGCTGAAAGGAATGGATGCTGAGCTAAAGGGACTTCAAAAATGATTTACCAGAGTCCTGATAAAGTTCTGCTCAGGAAATTATTTGAAGATCTGACCTGGGATAAGGTGGAAAACTTTAATAAGTATATAAAAAAAAAAATTCTGCCAATTCAGTGCTAATTGGCGTTGACGTCAGTATCAAAACACACTTCAGCAAATGCATGTGATATTGAAGATAAAATTGTTTCCGAATATTGTAGACTAAACTCAAAATCAAGCGACAAAAACAAAAGTGCCGCGAGTGTCGCGAGTCGAGGTGAAATTCGCTACCATAATAAAGTAATTCGAGATCGTATTTGGCGGCATAAGTGTTTTGCCAGTTCTGAGATGGTAAACGTGGACGCTTGACAACAAGGCTACGAGTTCTTCATATGATTCGACTACGAGCTGCAACATGAGGGCGAGCGATTTTTAATTCAAGTGCTGAACCCGCTTACTAGCTTAAGCCTGATCAACTCCATGAAATGTAAACTGGTGCCTTCGAGCATAATTCAGGTTAATAGTATAAAAAATAAATATTATACTGATGTTAATACTTCTAAGTTGATGATTTTTTTATTTATAAGTGGAAGCGCAACTATTAATGGCTTAACTAGCGATAACAAATTTTTGGTACTAGATTATAACACTGTGCAATTGCCAGTCGAATGGGGTCGTGATTAGTTCAATAACTTTGCTTGCAACTTATTGAAGGGTCTGATAAATATGACGAGGCAACAAGTGCAATATTAAATATTGAAGTAGAAGCAGTTGATGTTGTCAAAAAAGGATGTCTTCAATTTAATCCGAAAATTGCAATTGAACATCAACATAAATTGCAAATTTTGTTTCTCGTAGATTATGTGAAACCAGAATAACAAGAAAAGTCCAAAGTCGAAGCTGAACTGAAGATAGTAGTGAAAGATGGCAAAACTTTTTAATTTGGACCGAGGTGATCATCTTATGTTGAAAAGGACGATTTAAATAGTATTTTATATTATATGACCAAGCACAAATGAATCTAACCTAGCCATTCGGAATATGCAGCGTCTGTTCTTTTAGTTAACAATAAAAATTGCATGCCACGAATATGTGTTTATTATCCATTGCCGCTGATAGAGGACCAGCTTGAGGTCCTAAGTGATAAAAGTTATTTCAGTCGCTTACATGTTAAAGATGTGTTTCGACACATATAAATTACAGAAGAATCGCTAAAGGGTTCTTGATCATTGTGAAACCTTTGCCGATTTGTAGATAGCTTTAAAAGGCGAGTGAGTCGCTTTTCCGACATGGTGTCCGTATGCTTCTTGAAAGATTGGAGAAAGTAGTGGCTAACAATGGACAATTATTTTTAAAAAACCCTTAAAATTTGTGCACGCGCCTATATTCACATATGATATGATACCCATGGCAAGTGGCTCATGATGCACTATTGAGGAGCACGCTGCAATTGTCTTCCAATTACGGATTGACCATGCACGTTTTTTCCCCGACAACGTGCCGTTTGACGAGAAAATGTCTAGTTAGTTATAGTCGTTATTTTTTCATTAGGATGCAGAGTTATTCCTTTAAAAATCTTTTTAACTGGATTTTTCTTTCCTACGAGAGATTCCTCGACTTCTTCTGGGGTCATGTCTTTCACCACGCCACTGCACATGTTTATTTTCACCCGTTTGTAAGTCTCAGATCCTTTTGTATATATTGCACGAAGGCTTGCATTCTTTTTAACAAATATGGCAAATACATCACCACTAGGATGTTGATAGTACAGTTTGTTCATCGGTTGGCATGGGCCCCATGACGTTACAAACTTTAATTCAATTGGCATATCGCGCTGAAAAGTGTATCTGTGAATTTCGAACCGCCGGTTCGGATTGTTATTGGGAATAAGTCGTATGAATCTAAGTTTTTCAAGTGTATATCCAAATATGCGTAGAGAAGTATCCCTGGCATGAGGAGACCTGGTTCTGTGACGAAGGGATAGCGCCGTAGGGGAGGAAGGCCTGCCTGGATACTGAAGTCTGGTAGGAGGATGAGACCTTTCAGGAGAACTACGTCTGCGAGACGAAGAAGAAGTTTCGACACCAGAAGGACCAGAAATAGTTTCACCATCAGGTAAGC
>JAAAKG020045708.1:0-18691 GCA_010014905.2 Druon quercuslanigerum
AATGAATTATATAAAATTTTTAATAAAATAGTTGGATTTTTATCGAAAGAAATTAATTTGAAATTTTCAAAAAGTGTTAACTAAAAATGAAATAGTTAAATTTTTATTTAAAAAGTCGTTTTGAACAATAAGAAGGTTTTAACAATACACTTACATTTTCAACAAAAAGAAAGTCAATTTTGAAACCAAAAAACTGATTTAAAAAAAAATTAGTTTTCAAACAAGAAGATGAATTTTCTACCAAAAAGACAATTCTTCGATGGAACCATTCATTTTCAAACAAAAAATATTTTGAACAAATTATTTAAATTTGTATAAAAAATTTTAATTTTTAACCAAAGAAATAAATCCTAATCAAAATAAATGAATTCACAAACAAGAAGAGTAATTTTCTACAAAAAAGACTAATTTTCAAACACATAGATTGAGATTTTAACTAAAAGGAGCAACTTTCGAATTTTTTTTTAAATTTGTTAAATTTACAATCGAAAAATGATTTTCCGACCACAATGATTAATTTTAAGCATCAAGATTAATTTTCAGCCAAAAGCGACAAATTTTTAAATATATTATTTTTCATCTAAATAGTTGATTTTTAAATTAAAGGAGGCGAATTTAAACAAGAAATGGACGAGTAATATTTTTAGTTAATTAATTGTTAATAAAAAAAAAATAATTTTTAATTAAATAGTTTATTTTAAACCATGGAAATGAATCTGGAACAAACAATGTTAAAATTAGTAGTTGATATTTCTACCCCAAAATATTTTTAATTAAAAGCCATTGAATTAAATCAAAAAGGACGAATTTTCAACAAAGGATATAATTTTTCGAATAGAAAAGATCTTTTTTATAGAAAGAATAAAACAAAACCAATAAAAGGCAAATTTTCAACATAAGAGTTAAATTATTCAAATTATTTTTCTTTAAAATAGTTTATTTTAAATTTAAAAATATGTTTATTTTTTGATATAAAAAAAAGAAAGCTTTTAAAAATATGTACTATCCTTTCCTCTATAATGAGCGATTGCACTCATACTAAGCAATAAAATCAAAATTTTCGCCATGAAAAATTGACGATCTTTCCGCACCAACTCCATAATCTCCATGTTTAACCACCATAATATTTTAATTAATAATAAATAACACGACTCAACTTCACGCACGACGTATTTTTCCCTAAAGGTCATTTTCCTCAAGTATCAGGCTCATTATAAATAATGCTCGGTATTAATTTCACCAAGTGCGATAATCGTCAGCGTTAACATTCATTATCTTTGGTGTACATAGAGTCTTGACTTTCTAGCTCAAACGGAAGTGCTCCATCCTCCAGGCGTGTGTGATTAATGACGTAGGGATTATCTTGCCTGCTAGTTAATTAGCCAAGAAAAAATTGATTTTGGCCCTAGATGCACGAAAAGGCAAATGGACGTCACTTTATCGCAGCCTTTGCCGGGTAATTAAAAAAAAAATATATGAGTAATTCTACTTATACAGAACTCTTTTGTCTCTTAGAGATAAACTAGCAAGGAAATTGATTGTATTTAAAAAAAAATGGAGACATTCATTTGGTGATTGTTAATTCTCTTTTGTTAAAGTTCATTCGGCTTTAGCAAACATATTCTCATAACCTATCTCGTGATTCTTGCTAGATTAAAATCTGTACGAAACGCGCACCTTTCTGTATTATATTCTACATAATTATATTTTAATGTATATATATAGCAATTTTTATTTTTAAAGTTATTGTAATATTTGGTCCTTATTCAGCAATATTTTTTTCGCGGCTAAGCAAAAAATTTTACTTGCGAAAAAATGCTTCTTTGCGATTAAAACAAAAAATGATCCTTCAATAAAAAACTAGTTAAGAAGAAAACTATAGATATTTTTGGTTTAGTTAAATTTTGTTTGTTTATTTTGTCCGTGTTTCGTGTTGATTTTCAAAAAATTTAATTTAAACTACTAGTCCTGTCAAAAAACGATTAACAGAAAATTTGTAGATTTTTTTTGAATGAACAACTTTTGTTTGTTCTATTTCTTTTTTTTAATGTTTGGCAAAAAATTGAATTTTTTATTTTCAATATCATTTTGTACGCTCAAAAAGAAAAATATGTGTTTAAATAAAAAATAGTTAAAATTTTTTTATTATTCTCTTCAAGATGAGCAATTTTGTTTCTGAAAATTTTTTCATATCTCGTATAGTTTACCAAAATAATAAATTTTTTATTTTGCAAAAAAACGCTAAATGAGAGGAATTTTCATTTAAAAAAGAATTATTTTATAATAGAACTTAGATATTGAATTTTTAAGTTAAAATTTCATTATAAAAAATTAATTTAATTTTAATTTTTAACAAATTAGTTCATTTTGTGCCAATTAGTTTGATTACCAACCAGAATAGATGAATTTTCAACAAATAATTTAGTAGCTGATGTTTCTTTAAAAAAAATATTTTTTACAAAAATTCCTAAATATTTTACTGAAGGAGAAAAATTTGCACTAAAATTATAAATCTTCAACCCCAAAAATCTATTTAAAAAAAGTATTTATAAATTCAACCTAGCAGTTGAGTTTTAAACTAAAAAAGAGAAACTTTATATCAAAAATTGAACAGATACATTTTCGACCAAAAAATTTTAAACTAAAAAAGATTACTTTTCGACCATAATTGTCGAAAATTATTAATGTAAAATTCTATGCATTAATAAAAAAAGCTATTTTTAACAAGATTAATCAATTTTTCATCAAAATTCAGATCAATTTCCAACTAAAATAATGAATCTTGAACCCTAAAAATTAATTTTTAAAATGTTAGTTTAACTTTAAATCAACTAGTGGAATTTTTTATCAAAAAAGAAAAATTCAAAAAACGGCTTCATTAGTTTTTAAACCAAAAGATTAATTTTTAACAAAAAAATAAATTTTAAACAGAACAATTAAATTTTTAAAAAGAGATGAATTTTTATCTCAAGTGATAAATATTTATTCAAAGAATTTCATTTTTTACAAAGTAGTAATAAATTCAACCAAAAAGTAGAATTTTCATGTGAAAAAATGAAATTTGAAACAAAATTTGCAGTAGCTAAATTTTCAATCGCAAGAGATAAATTTTTAACTGAAATAATTATTATTCAGTCAAAAATTTACATTTACTAAAAAGAAGTTACAAATTTAACCAAGTACTTAAATTTTTATGTCAAAAAAAAAAATTAACCAATAAAGCAATGTTAAATTTTCTACCAAAAAAATTTATTGTTATCAAAAAATATAATCGATGATATCTCTGCCCAACACAAATTTTATTTCAATTGCAGAAATTAAGGTTTAATTACAACAAATAAGATTAATTTTCCATAAAATAGTTTAATATACAACCAAAAAAGAATAATTTTTAAACAAACAGTTTCATTTTTAAGAAAACAAATATACGCATTCTATCAAAAGTGTAGAATTTTCAAACAATAATTTTCTACAAATAAATTAAATTTGTAAAAAGTGGATTAACTTTTCAAACAAACAGACGCATTTTTACCGCAATATTGAATTTAAAAAAAAAATTTTTTTCAATAAGATGTTGTAATTTTAAATAAAAAAATTGAATTTAAAACCAAAATTTTTAATTTTTAACCATGGATATAAATTTTCCATTGAAGAGATAAATTTTCTACCAAGAAAAATTTTCAGCTAATTATTTGCATTTTAAACGAAATAATTCGATTTTTAATAAAAAAATATTAATTCCCAATCAAAAATAGAATTTTTTTTTTTACTTTTTATATATAATTTTTTTCTAAATCTTTTAAAATATCAGGTTAGGAAATTGAAATTCTAGATTATAAAATAAAGTCAGTTTTCCGCTGATACTATTTGGTAGAAAAATTATATACCTTAATGAAAATCTAACATTTGATTAAAAAGTTATCGTTTTTGGTTAAAAATTCAATTTTTTCTTAAAAATTCTTTTTTTTTTGTATTAAAAATTTTACTCCAATTAAAAAAATCGAATATTTACTCTTTGAAAAGTCAATATTTTGTGAAAATTTAAAAAATTTTCTCAAATTTTCATTCTTGCCGGACTGAAAAATCTGTCTTGGTGAAAAATCTGATTCCATTGGTAGATATTTTATCTTTTTTTTTATTGAAAATGAAAAACTTTTTCATGCTAATTTAACTCTTTTGGTTGAGAATTTAACTACTTGGTTAAAAATTCGTCATTTGAGCTAAATGCAACTCTTTTTTATTTAAAATAATAACTTTTTTTGTAAAATGATACACTATCATATTTTTTATTGGATTTTTTAAGAATATTTCTATTCCATTTTTTGATTTTGAAATTTAATTGATTGTATGTTTAACTGCTTTATTAAAACATAATTTTTTTATATTATGAAGTCATCATTTTATTGGAAAAATCATATCTTTTGTGTAAAATTTAAAAGCTCAGTTTGAAGTTGTACTAATTTATTATAAATTTTTTGTTTTTAATAAAGATTTATAATTTTATTTAAAAATTCATCACTTTTAGTTGTAAATTAAACTGTTCCATTTTTGGCAAAAATTGTGTCTTTTTTAGTTGAAAATTCAGCTTCCTATGTTAGTTCAAAATTAAATGGATTTGAAAAAAATTTATTTTTGAAGTTAAATATTTATCTCGTTATTTAAAAATTTATTGCGTCAACTGTTAAGTTTTGCTTTGAGAATTTATCATCTTTAGTTGAAGATTCAACTGCTTGACTAAAAGTTGAATTACTTTTTAAAAAAATTATTTTCTGTATTGAAGATCTCTTCACTCAATCATTTTGGTTAAAAATATATCTATTTCGTCGAAAATTTATTCTGGTTTGTTTAAAAATTATCTTTTTTAAACAGGGTTGAAGCAGGGTTAAAACTTCATTTTTAAAATTCTCAGACTTTTCTTTGGGCAATTTTTAATTTCTCCTGACTATTAGAATTCAAAAACCAGCATCTTAACATGTGATATTTTTAAGTTAGGATTTTTTATAAATGGAATCAAACAATATTTCAGATAAGAAATACAAATTTTTAATTTTAATTATTTTTTTCAAACAAAAAAATTATTTTCTCTCGCAAAATATGCTTTCTTGACAAAATGCTGGAATTTTAAACAAAATAAATAAATTTAAAAAACATTAAATGATAACCAAGAAAGCTGAAGTTTTATTAAAAAAAAAATTTTTTTTTTTAAATTTTTAAATTTTGAAGCCAACAGACGAATTTTCTGTACAAAAATTAAATTTGCAGCGATTAAAAAAATAATGTTTAATTTAATTATTAATTTTTATTATATTTTTTAAAATTTAAATATTCACCCAAGAGAGAAATAACTATTAAAAAAAAGTCTCAAAAAGTAATTTTTTTACCCACGTAGTTGACAGGTAAAAGGGATCAGTTTTTAAGAAAATATTTAAACAATAAAGCACATAAATCAATTTTATACTAAAAACATAAATTTAAAAAAAAATGTCTGAAAAATGTTTTAAAATGTATGATAAAATAGATAAATTGCAGATAAAAAACAGAAAAAAATTAGTTTTGCTTTTTAACATTAAAATATGAGTTTAAAAAAAAGTAAATTTGTTACGAAAATTCTCAAACCACAAAAACAAATTTTTAACAAAACAGTTAAATTTTCAAACAAAAGTATTGATTTTAACAAAATTGATGAATCTCCAAACAAATAGATTATTTTTATCCAAGAAATATGAATTTTTACTTAAAAAACTGAATTTAAGTCCGAAAAAAATTTTCAATCGACTTTTTAACATGAAATCGTAAATTAAAGAAACCTAATTTGTATGTGAAATAGTTGAATTTTTAAGAAAACATTTGAGTTTTCCTCTGAATGAATTACTTTTAACAAAATTTTTGAATTTTCAACAAAGCGATTGCATTTTTATTCCACAAGGACAAAATTTCTACTGAAACAGATGCATTTTTAAACTTAATAGACAAATTTTCAAAAAAATTCACTTTTAAACTGAAAAAGATTACAGTTGGATTTTTAAAACCTAAATATGAATTTTAAACAAATAATTTTTCTATGAAATACTAGATTTATCAAAAAAAAATTGATTTTTCGACTAAAAGAATGCCATTTAAACAAAATTATTGAATTTTCAACAAAAAAGTTTTAATTTTATCCGAGAAAGATAAAATTTTTACTAAAAACGAATTTTTAAACCTAAAGTACAAATTAAAACAAATTTGCGTTTTTAACTAAAAAACACTGCAGTTGACTTTTTAACACAAAAATATGAATTTAAAATAATGAATGGTTCTATGAAATAGTTGAATTTTCAACTAAACATTTGATTTTTGGACAAAAAGGATGACTTTTCAACAAAATTGGCATTTCTGTTCTAGAAAGATAGAATTTTTACTGAAACAGACGAATTTTTAAATCTAAAACACAAATTTAAAAAAAATTCACTTTTGAAATGAAAAAGGTTACAGATGGATTTTCAAAACCAAAATATGAATTTTAAACAATTAATTTTTCTATGAAATACTTAAATTATCGATAAAAAAACATTTGTGTTTTCGACTAAAAGAATGCCATTTTAACAAAATTATTGAATTTTCAACAAAAAGTTTTAATTTTATCTGAGAAAAATTAAATTTCTAATAAAAAAATTTAATAAAACATTACAGTTGACTTTTTAACACAAAGATATGAATTTTGAATAATTAAGTTTTCTATGAAATAGTTGAATTTTCAACTAAACATTTAATTTTCGGACGAAAAGGATGACTTTGGAACAAAATTGTTGAATTTTCAACAAAATTGGCATTTTCATCCCAGAAAGATGGAATTTCAACTAAAAAAAATGAATCTTTAAACCTAAAACACAAATTTCCAAAAGAATTCACTTTTTAACTGAAAAAGATTACAGTTGGATTTTTAAAATCAATATATGAATTGTTAACAAATAATTTTTCTATGAAATACTTAATTTATCAAAAAAAATTTGATTTTTCGACTAAAAGAATGCCATTTTAAAAAATTATTGAATTTTCAAGAAAAAAGTTTTAATTTTATCCGAGAAAGATGAAATTTTTAATAAAACAAACAAATTTTTAAACCTAAATTACAAAATAAAACAAAGTTGAGTTTTGAACTAAAAACTATTACAGTTGACTTTTTAACATAAAAATATGAATTTAAAAAAATTAATTTTTGTATGAAATAGTTGAATTTTCGACTAAACATTTGATTTTTTGACTATAAGGATGACTTTTAAACAAAGCTGTTGAATTTTTAACAAAATACAAGTTTAAAAATTATATATAGTTGAATTTTCATACAAAAAAAATTAATTTGGCTTTTTAACATTAAAATATAAATTTAAAAAAATTGAGTTGTCAATGAAGTAATTGAAGTTTTAAGAAAACATTTAAAAGTTTCACATGTTAAAATTTCTTTCGTTGCATTTTCATTTCACAAGGATGAAATTTCTACTAAAACAGACAAATTTTTAAACCTAAAAGACAAATTTTCAAAAAAATTGAGTTTTTAACTAAAAAATTGCATTTAAATTAAAGGGGATAATTTTTTAACAAACTTTTTGAATTTTTAAACAAACAGTTGCATTTTTGTCTAACGAAGATGCGGTTCCTACTAAAATAGATTAATTTTTGAATTAAAAAGAATTTTCAATAAAATAGTGGAATTATTATCCAAAAAGGACTATAGATCAGAATTATTTAAAAAAATGATGCATAAAGTTAAATTTATAATAAATTCCTGCATATTTGTATACAAAAATTGCGTTAAAAAAAGTCGCGAATGTTCATAAAAAATATTTTATTTATAAATCCGTGAATGAATAATGATTCACCCTACGAGAAAATGTCAATCAAGAAAAAAGTTTTATTTTGTATCAGGGCTTAATCAAAATATTTTAGAAAACTATATTTTCCTAATCAGGCAGGGTTCTGTTTTCGATTTTCTTTGGTTGCATTTTTTTCTTTTTTTTAATCGAAAATTGCAATTACTTAGCAAGTTTAGTGAATAATGTTAGCCTTAGATGAGCATCTAAATAAGGTTTTTTTAAACGCGTAGATTGCTTCCTTTGACAAGAGATAGTAGATAAATAATTGCTTGGTAAAAAGAAAATAATTTAGAGCCGCATATAATAATTCAGAAAAAAGTTATAAACGTGAAAAAAGTTAAAAATAAAAAAGTTTAATTTAACAACGCGTTAGTGCAGCATTCTTAACTTTATTGACACAAAAAGAAGGTCACACTATGGAATTTTAATCGTGACTTGGTCTGTTTTCATTTTCAAAATATCGCCTTCTAATTGTTTAAACAAAGTTTAGAAAAATAAACATGTGTAAAAATCTTAAAATTATAATTGATCAATATGGGATCAATATAAAACCATATACAATTAGTTATGCTTCTTCTGGTATATTTTCCTTATTTTCCATTGAAAATTGCAATGACTTCGCCAACTTTTTAATATTTATTCAACTAGAATAAGAATCAGATTAAATGCAAAATGTACTTCAAGATAACAATTATACTTAAAGATTTATTATTCTAGTTAACAATCAACAAAGAATTTACTCCTCCATTGTTGTAGAAATTTGATATTTCTTAGTTGAAAACGCAACTTTCTCTGTAAAAACGTTTGTATATTTCTTTGAAAATTTAATTGTTTAGTTAAAATTTTATCTTTTTGGTTGAAAATTCTACAAATTTATTTAAAAGTATTCTTCTGCAGCTAGATCGTATTTTTGGGAGTTTTTTGGCAGTGGTTTATTGAGAATAGTCTTTTATTTAAAGCTTCTTAGTTTTATTATCCGAAATTCATTTACAAGAATTAAAAAATACAATTTGCCACATTATTACAAAATTTTCCATAAATTAAGCCCTGCTCTAGTTGAAAAAGGGTTTACTCTTATGGAAAGTTCAGTTCACATGTTAAAATTTATTTCACAAATAGGAAATGTTTACCATCTCAACTGTATTGAAGCTGTATTGAAACGAAAATTAACCGCAATGAAAATTCACTTTTGTTTTTTCGGTTATTCTCCTTCAAAGAAACTTCGAATGTCAGGTAGTTTCTTTTTCCTTGTAGGAGGATATTTAAAAGGCCGATGGTTAAAAAGTACCTGTTCTTCTTCCAGGTGCATTAGCTGAGCCTTATACGATTCAAGTACATTTGTACAGGGGGGTATTGTAACTCGATGGTAATATCCATCTTTTATAGCATAAAATCCCAGATAAATCCCTCGCAGACCACCAAACAGTATTCCAAGAAAGTGAGAATCGGAACGTGATATTAATATCCGATATTTTAGATTTAGTGGTATTTTTATAATCTTTTCTTCTAGCACTACGTACAAGCCTTTAGGAACAAACATGTACTGGTACGCTAATCTCGAAATTGGATCTTTATCCAAAGGTGGTACTTCATCAGGATAAAATCCTGAATGAACAGGAGTTTCACTACGATCTGTGACTTCAATATGGAAGGAAGGTTCAGGCTGGTGTTGTACTAGAATAAGATTTCCGACATAATGAACCTCTCCGACAATATTAGGATGTTCGAAAGGACGCTTTCTGCGCGGAGGCTGCCCTGCATAAGGAATTTGGGATACGGGAATTCCGGTAGAAGTACGACGTCGTTTGTTCGTGGAAGATGTGCCAATAATATTAGGATCAGGGTCCGACTGTAAGCTTAATTCTGAAAATATAAATAGGAACTGATCACTTTTAGTGTTTTAATACACCACTGCTATATTTTAGATAATTCATTTTTCACAAAAAATCTTTCTCGTAGAATACGTGCTAAAGTACCTAGTGCGTGACCCGGTGCACCCGGGTCGTCGAATCGCCATATAGAGCTATTGTCATTATTCGCAAAAATTAAATATTAAAAAATGTCTCGTAGAATACGTATTAAACTAACTGGTGCCCGATCCGGTAAACCCGTATCTTTGACTCACAATTTTATGTTATTTTGGTTATTGGTACAATTTAAACTTTTGAAAACATCTTGTAGAATACGTGGTAAGCTACTTGGTGCGCAACCCGATTCATCCGGATCGTCGATTCACCATTGTTAGTTATTTTGGCAGTCTCTGTTTGACTATGAATTGTTCAAATTTATTACGACTCGAATGACGAATCGTAACCAATCCTGACGAAACCTTTTTCAATGACTCATTTGTTTAGAAGAAATTCATACACTTTTTAACATCTGCATTGCTATTGAGAATCTTTTTTTGAATAGTTGATTACAGTTTTCTAGGCGCTAGAGAATCAGCTGAAAAGCGCAATTAGAAAGTCGACCAGGCTTAATTAAAAAAAGTGCTCGTCACCTACATAACTTTTCTGCCCCTTTCCTTGTGGCACATCACAGATCATAATAGCAAACGACAGACTAACATTTATACTGACGAGTATCATTGCTGAGTTCATTGTGTATTTGCCCTAAATGTTTCTGCCCGGGCCTACGAAACCTCACAAAATATACCGGGTGATTTTTTTAACTTGATACTTTCAAATATTTTAAAATATAGGCACTCGAAAAATAGTGTATCTTCTTGAATTTCAGCACGTGCACTTGTAATTCGGTCAATTATATCCTCGCGTGTTGTTGGTTTTTCTTTGTACACTTTGTCTTTCAGACAGTCACACAAAAAGAAATCTGGTGAAGTAAGATCTGGCAATCTTGTAGGCCAATTTATCGGACGACCTCTACGAATCCAGCGACCATGGAAATCACGCTCGCGAACTTCTTGTGCTACCGCTAATAATGTGCCGGACAACCATCATGTTGAAACCACATGTTCTGCCGTATTTCTTAGCTCAAGTCTGGCAATATTGCCAGTTCACTTTCCAAAATTTCTTGATGTTGGACCATTTAGACTGCCTTCGATAATCTGGGGAAAGATCAGTTTGTTTAAAATTATTCCACACCATACGCTGACAGTCCATGGACGCTGGTGTTCGGCTTCATGAAGCCACTGCGGATTTTCAATACTCCAGTAGGGCATGCTGTGTCCATTGACTATTCCATGGTTCGTAAAAGATGACTGGTCAGAGGATAATACATGAAAGCTCTGAGACATTCCGAAATCGCGAACAATTTCTTGTGTGCGAACGTGAGGATTATTGGCAACTGCAGCTAATGCAGCAATTTCATTCTTTTCTGCAGTGACTGTTGTTCTACGGATATTTTTCTTAGGTAATAAAGATAAAAACTAAACGTAAACATTGACAGCATTATCAAGATTTTTTCCAGCTTCTCAATATACCAGAATCATTTGCGGTAGGATACTCCATTGTAAAGCAGTATTCGAAATAATTTTTTATCTCCCTAAAATGAGTTTTGTCTCAAACGTATTTTGTCTAATTTACTGTATTTAAGGAAAGAAAAAAGTAAACACTTTCTTAATGTTTCGATTGTTTCCGCTGACCTCAATCTACAATAATGCCAGAGCTAAAACTAAGGAATGTTCAGAAAGCACTGCAAATGTAAACGCATTTACTCAATAATTATTTCTCAAAAACGGAGACACGCTTTGGCATGTTTTTCAAAATAATAATTACCAAAGAGATCCGAAGCTCTATTGCTCTTATTTTGGTTCATAATATTTTTTTATAGAGTGCCCATTTCTCGAAAAATTTAAAAGTTTCAAGTTAAAAAAATCACCCGGTATATATATTAAGACGAATATTAAAGTATTCTATATTTACCTATATTATCAAGAATGACCACCATGAGAAGAATATAAAGGATCTTCATTGTTCCAAAATACAGGGAAAACTGGTAACTCGGAAATTTTTTTTACCGCTTTAATGATGAATATTCTACTGCTATCTATATAAGTATTTTTTGTGAATTTGAGTTATTTACTCTTTGAGCCCAGATCGTACAAGGCCTTATCTAAGATAATGAAGAACAAATTCAACAATTACAGTCCAGTCACGTAAGGAAAAATTTTTATTCCGTACCAGATCTGGATAAAAATATTTCAGAAAATTCTATTTTCGTAGTTAGGCAGAGTTCTGTTTTCAATTTTTCCATTTTTTTCGGTTGCAGATTTTCCTAATTTTTAATCAAAAATTTCAAATATTTAGCAAGTTCAGTGAAAAATTTTAGCCTTCAAAGAGCATTTAAAGAGGGTCATTTTAATCGCATAGATTGTTTTCTTAGGCAAGAGATGCTTTACGTTCTACCACAATCTAAATTCGTAAAATTCATATAAATACATATTTGCTAATTCAATAAAGAAAAACTAGTTCTTTGATAGAAAGAAAAGAACTTGGTTTTCCTTTTCAACTATTGCATCGTGGCAGCGGCGCTGTTCCTGCTTTCTAGAATTTTTATTTTATTTTATTATATTATTTTTTTTTGCTTTGTTTTATTTTATTTTGCCTAGATAAGGGTGATGTATTAGTGCCGAAACGTTGGTTATTATTTTTCATCAGTATTTTGTTTTATTGTGATTTGACAATAGTAAAAATAAATAGAAGGAAAGAAATACACAAGAAAAGGAAGGGGATTTGGTTGGTTGCTTTCTCATTTTTCTTTCCTCTTTTTTATCCTTGACGAAATAATAAATTAATTATTTTCTTTTTAGAAGAGAAAAGGAAATGGGTTTTTTCGGATTGCAAGGGAAACATTTTATAACAGTTGTCCAAATTTGGTTATTAGGTTCTTGATATTATTTTCAGGAATTCTTCACATTACCTTGATTATTAGTAGTTGAAAAAGAGATTTTAAATTTGATATTATTCTTATTTAATTTTCTTAAATTTTAATTTAGCTGACTTGGATTTAAGGTAATTTCTATGTCAGGTTTCTTTATACCTGGTTTGCTTTTTCAACTATCACTGGATTCTTAGCTTTGAAGGTACAGAGCACCCTGGCAGCGGTGCTGTTCCTGCTTGCTAGATTTGTAATTATATTTTTATTCAATTTTATTATCTTTTTATTCACTTATTTTACTTTGTTTTGTTTTATTTTGTCTTGTTTTATTTTATTTTGTTCTGTTTTTTATAATTTTTGTTGTCTTGATAAGGGTGCTATATGATTGCCGAAACCGTGATGATTATTTTTTATGAATATTTTTTTATTGTGATTTGATAATAGTAAAAATAAAAAGGATGCCTTTTTATTTTTATTTCCTCTTTAATATTTTTTTTCAAAATAATAAATTAATTCTTTTTTTATTTTATTTTTTAGAAAAGGATAGGAAATAGGTTTTTCAGATTGCAATGGAAACATTTTGTGGTAGCTTTCCAAATTTGTTCATTAGATTCTTGATTGTATTTTCAGAAATTCTTCACATCACCTTGATTATTGGGCGCTAAAAAAGAGATTTCAAATTTTATTGGGTCTCATTTAAATTTCTTAAATTTTAATATACCTTCACCAACACCGTAAGACTTTTCTTCTCCGTGTTATGCAAAGGTCTGAACCGTTCGATGAAAACTCTTCCGTTCGTTATCGCTTGGATAAAAAATGGTGCTTGCGAAAATTGCACTCGGCTCTGATATTAGGGCCCTCAAAATAATCGTTATTATTGCCCCTTATTAGCATGCTTTATCGTCCTATCGGTGGTTTAAACGCGCCACTGCTAAAGGGAATCCAGGCTACCAGCCACTGTACATTTTATCAGCTGCTCTTTTACAAACAGTGGTTCTCGCCCACCCTCAAAGGGTTCCATAAAAACGAAAATTTACATTATTATAATTATATTATAATTATATTAAATTAATTATGTTATAATAATTTGAACCATCTTCTATATTAATATATGCATGTATATTCAGTGTAATTAGAGTATTCCTTTTATCTGAAATTTTTCATTCGACCGTTCTTTATATTACGTTGTTATTCTTCATTAATAAAAAATTAATTTGTTTATTTGGTCATTATATAATAAAAAGATATTCTGATGTTAACAAATCATTATTTATATTGTCAACAAAATTTTCTTTTAACGTTATGGCCTTATTGCAGATCTTCATCAGAGTTTCAATATCACCTAAGTCAAAATTTTAAAATTACTATAAAATTGCTTTTTTTAATACCTTTAAAAGTAAAACTATATGACAATAATTAATTATTTATTACCTGTAGTGACAAATTGTTTTCAAAACATTTCAAAATCCAATTTTGTCAACTCTTCCAATTTCGTAGTGCAACATTTAAGTTTTGTTTTTTAAAATCAAATTGTGCACAACAAATCTTTAAATTTAAAAAATTCTTAATTTATGTTTCTAAATTTATATTTGCTTAGATTTTAAAAAACTGTTATTTATGATATGCTTTGGTAAATTTTAATAATATTTAACATTTCTCTTTTTAAATTAATAGAAATTTTGATGTATTTATTAATAAAGATGGATTCAATCAATCTTCTTTTATCTGTAATAATTTCTTCAGATAAATTTTAATATAATTAGTTTCAAAATCAAAATAATAATTTGAATGCCATGCATTTTTTATAAACTTGAATTTTGATTTCCAAGTTCACAATCTCTTTTGTGTTCATTTATACGAGGTTTAAGTCTCTTGCCAGTTTCTCCGATATAAACCTTGCAACAACATTTGCATTTTATGAAATATACAACTCCAGATACATTCTCTTTATTATCTTTATCTTTATTTTTAAAAAAAGGAAATTTGTTTAGTGTGTGGTTATTAGTAAAATACACGTTTATATTATACTTTTTTAGGGAACCTCTAAGACGTTCTGAGAGATTTTCAATGTATGATAGAGAAACTTACATGTCTGTTTTTTTATAGGTTTTCTTTATTTTTCGCACAATTATATAATGTATAATAATAAATAATAAATAATTAATAATTAATGTATAATAATACAATTCGAACACTCTTTTTTTAATTACATTATTGATCTGTTGCAATGGATAATTGTGTTGTACTAAAGTTTTCTTCAATTGACTTAAATTTTCTATCAGAAATTTGATGTCACTTTGATTAAACCTGTTTTTTAAGAAAATACATTATGCAAATTATAATTTATGTAACGTCCTGATATTGAAAGTTTCTTGTGCAAATTTATGATCAAGTTTCCATCTAGAGTTTTTATAATTGATAAATCAAGACATGTTATTTTATTACTTTTTTCTTTTTCTATAATAAATTTTATCGAGTCTTCTATGTAGTTAAATGAATTAAAAATTTAATCTAATTTGTCGGATGGTATTATAGCTAGGATATCATCCACATATCTTTTATAAAGGATAGGAGTGAAACTCAAACTATTAAATGTTCTTTTTTCAAATGTTCCATAAATAAGTTTGATACAATTGGAGAAAATGGAGAACCCATTGCACATCCTAAAATTTGTCTATAAAATTTATTGTTAAACGAAAATATTGTTTGATTTAAGACAGTTCGAGTAGCGACTAGAAATTCGTTTTTAGTAATTTTTGTTAAGTTTTTGTATCTATTTAATTTTTCCCCAATGCAATCTAATGCAAGGTCCAATGGAATACTATCAAACACTGACACTATATCCAAAGAAACTATTGAATGTGAATAAACCACTTTAATATTTTTGAGTTTTTTTTTAAATCCCAACTATTTTTTCTATTATAACCTATTATTTTGAACTATTTTTTACACTATTATGTATTTTTAATCTCTGTGACGTGCTTTCTTTTATCAATCTCTTTTTTTCTCATCTAATAGCAATGCCATTACATTTTTTTTAAGAGTTGGAACCATGCTAGTTTTTATCTTTTTAGAGAATGTCATTTTTTAATAAATTTTTAACTGTATTTGTATAATCATTGTGGTTTGCAGCTATTGTTATATTACCCTCATCGGCTATAAGGAAAATTAAATATTGCTGTTCGTTTTCAAATTTTTGAATGAGCTCTAAAATTTTACTTTTTTTATCATATTTGTTTAAAAAATTATGATAATAAAGTTTATATCTAAGAAACTGAGAGGAGACTTAAAACTCCTAAATGAACATAAAAAGATTGTTTACTTGGAAACATAAAATTCATGTTTATCACAACCTGCATGGCAATCAAATCATCATTTTTATTTTGAAATTAATAATATTGAAATTTTAGCTGGAGAAATTATAACAGATAAAGGAAGATTGATTAAATCCATTTTTGTTGAGAAATACATTAAAATTTCTATTAATTTAAAAAACAAAAATGTTAAATATTAATCAAATGTACGATTTCTGAGGTTTTAATTTTTTTTCAATTCTTTTCAATTCTTTTTTTAAAAAACCAAACTTAAAGGTTTTTTTCAGAAAATGGAAAAGTTGACTAAATTGAATTTTGAAATATTCTATGGATACAATTTGTCACTACTGCTGACAAATAAATTATTATTGTTAAAATTTAAAAAAAATGTATTGAAAAAAAAAATTTTATAATAATTTTCAAATTTCGACTCAGGTGATATTAAAACTCTGAAGAAAACCTGCAATAAGGTCGGAACGTTAGAAGACAATTTTTTTGACAAAATACATAATAATTAGTTAATATCAGAATCCGTTGTTTATATTATAAAATGATTGTATGAACAAATTAATTTCTTATTCATGAAGAATAACGACGTTACCTTCTATATAAATGAAAAATAAATCTAAATGAGAAAAAAATTAAAAACATAACGATAATACACTTTCTTAAGCTACAATTTCGATAAGATTAAACACCGAAAATGTTTATAAAGGGAAATGATTGAAAAATAACAATAAAATTTTAACTGTATAGAGACCCTGATATTAATTTGGCATTGCTGAAATTTTGCAGAATTTAAAATATTAAAACGTTTTATCGATATTCTGTGCAGAAATGTAATAAATACCCTTAGAAATATTAACTTAAAATATTTAATAGAAAAATAATACTTATCGTGAATAAAATAACTAATGATTAAAAAATTACAAAACAAATTCATTCACAATTTTAAAAACACAAAGACCATCTAGATACAATTTTGAGTTGAGAAATGTTAACGACCGATATTTAATAAAAAGGTAATACTCAAAATTAATAATAAAACATATATATCTTCTGATAAATTGATGAATAATATTAATTTGCTTCAAAATTAATTTTTGAACGTTAGTTGCTTATTTCTGCCTCTGTTGGAAAATTCATGTTTTGTTTTAAGACTTTATGTTTTAAAGTAAGAAATTAAACTGTTTATTTAAAAACGTACGTCTTTTAGTTTAAAATTAAACTAATTTTTCGAAAACTCATGTCTTTTTTTGAAAATTCGTCTTTGTGGGGAAAAAAATTCTTTTTGGTTGATACTTTCTACTTACCGTTAAGAATTCAAGTGTGTTGTTAAAAATGTGTGTTTCCTACTATAAAACCTAAATATTTTTTTTACAAAGTTATGTTTTTTAGTTAAAAGTGTAACTTCTTTGTATAAAAATTGTGTATTTTTATGAAAATAAGTCTTTATCGATAGAAAACTAACCTTCTTGGTTAATAATATCTGCTTTTGGTTTAAAATCTGTATTTTCAAGTAAAAAATTAAATTATTATTCATTTAACAAAATTATTTGTAGTTGTAAATTAAACTTCTTTGTTGAAAACTTTTTTTTTATATCATATTTTTGGTTAGAAAATTAATCTTCTAAGTTAATGATTCCTGTTTTTGAATTAAAATTTTTAATATTTTCGTTAAATAATCATTCATTTGCATAAAATTAATCTTTTGGTTTCAAAAAATTTATTTTCCTGGTTGAAAGTTCGTTTTTTTAAATGAAAATTCAGTTTTCCGAATGATAATTTACCTATTACATTTTTAATGCAATTTATCTTTTTTATTAAAAATTAATATATTTGGTCAAAAATTTCTCATTTTTAGCAGAAAACTATTTTTTCTTTGTTTTAAAATTGCAATACTTGCTTCAAAGTAAAGGTACTATGTGGGAAAATCATCATTTTGTGACAGATAGTTTATATCCTAACTTATAGTTTAAAATTCATAATTTTATTAGAAAATCTATGCAAAAACCTATAAAAAAAATTATGTATTTTTTGGTAAAGCATTATTTTAGTAAATCAAAAATGCAAATATTCCATTTTTTTGTTGAAAATAAAAAGTTTTTAGTTAAAAATGCAACTATTTGGCTGCAAATTTATCTTTCATAATTAAAAATTAATTGCTCATTTAAAAATTCTCGTATTTTTGTTCGAAAATTCGTATTTTTCAGTAAAAAATTATTCTTCTCTATTAAAAGTTTATGATTTTTGTTAAAAATACATTTAAGTAAATAAAACTTAATCTGTTTTGTAAAAAATCTAACGCTTTTGTTAAAATGTTACTTTTTGGCTGAAAATTCAACTCTTTATATGAAATTTTTCTTTCCTTGATAAAAAATTCTTTTTTTAAAATTAAAAATGCAGGTATTCTATTTTTATTCTTACGATTTATTTCTTGAGTTGAATTTCAACTGTTCGATTAAATAAAAAAATTCTAACTTGTCCAAAATTAACTAAACTAAACTGTCTTCCTTTAAAATTGATATATTTTTTGGGTTAAATTACTATTTAAAAAATTGATTAATATCATTTTTTTGTTTAATATTTAGAATTTTATATGGAAATTTATCTCTTTGGTTTAAAATGTAATTATTTTGTTCACAAATAATTGTTTCTCTTTTATAGACAATTTATTTCAAAACTGCT
>JAAAKG020045719.1:0-18690 GCA_010014905.2 Druon quercuslanigerum
ATTTCCACTGTGACGCTGTTTATAGGCATATTTGGAAACTCCTCTGCACCTAATTTTGTAAAACAAAATGTATATTTTTAAAGCTCTGATACAGTGGTAACTTAAGATTTTACGAATTTTGAACAGCATTAGGTCAACAATAATTGATTTGCGTAGATATTGATTAGGGTGGCTTTTAATATTTTAAATACACTATAGACTGCATTTACTTGTGGTTACGGATAGTTCTCGCAGTAGTGTTCAAGATAAATCGAACCCGTCCGAACGCTCCTAATGTTTTTACCCGTCAGTCACGAAGGAATAGTAAGGAGTAGTATCCCTGTAATTGGAAGTGGAACCACGAACGACCAAGAATTCGTTAAAGTTTGCCACGAATGGATTCGCGCAAATGCGCATTAGTGGTTGCCATGACAACATCCGTTGTATATAAAAATTTTGAACACACTAACCTACAAAATTTTTTTTTACTGAAATTAACTTTATCCCTCACTCACGTAATCCACAAATGATTATAATAATGCCATTCCAGTACTTACACTTTCTAGATACTTTTCGAATTTTTGAAGTCATTTTCCTTCTCGTTTTTAATTTAGTACATAACCTACATAACGAACCTATATAACCAACATAACCTACGTATGCATCGAGAAGTCAAAGTATAACATAGGTGAGTGGGTAGAACACGTGACAGCGCAAACAGCACTGCGCATGTGCGCGCAACTGTCCTTGGGTTCGTGGTTCCACCTCTACATCCCAAACAAATAGGGTAATACCACTCCTTACTATTCCTTCGTGGCTTCGGTGAACACCCTCTTTGGCCACACTAGTTAGTAAACGTGATTTGTTTTGCAACAATAAAATATCTCGACTTAGCTCAATGTTCAAAAAATTTTAAACTGTTGATTCCTACATACTATAGTAAAAAAATTAATATTTTAAAATATGCACTAACGAAAAGTCATAAAATTATGAAAAATCAAGTTTTCCCGGTTGGAAAATTATTTGAAAACACTGAAAGTCCCAATAATCCAGGAGTTGGAGGGGAGATGAGCATACATTGAGAGTTCCCCTCTGCAATTTTGGGTTACTTTATGTTTTTCAGTGTGCTGAATTCATTTTCTGTTATGGCGCAACTTTGGACAAAATTGGTGGTTTTTCCGGATTTTTCAAAAAATAATAACTTTTGCGCCAGATAACCAAATTATCAGCAGTAAGGTATATTTCTTTATCAAGCTTATCCCAGGGAAAAATTTTTGAAACTGACCTCGGCTTCTGAAACAGCAAGTTATCTTACATAAAAGATCATCAGGATCTTATAACAATTGATCAATTTATGTGCTTTATAGAAAAAATCAGTGGACTATGAAAACTACACGTAGGATTTTATTGGTCAGCTTCAATTTTTACCTTAAAAATTTTATCACGAAATACATAGACAATTAAAAGAGCAAATAAAAATATTTTAAATTGTATAATCACCTTGTATTTCTAACTTAAATTGTCTAAGTGGAAAGCAAAAACGAGTAACTATGCGTTACTCGAAAAAATTCTAATGGCATATAATGTCTAAAATTATAAGATCTGCAAGAAAAAATTGGTAGCCTGGTGCGAAATTAATTATTTTCTTGAAAAATCCAGAAAAACCACCAATTTCAAACATAATTGGGCCAAAACTCAGAATAGGTCCATATTTGGGCCTGGAAACGATAAGAAATGAATTCAGCGCACACAGAAACATAAAGTAACACAAAGTTGTCAAGTAGAAATCTCAATGTATGCTCAATTCCCCGCCAGCTTTCGGATTATTATTATCATTCGTTTCCTCAAAATCATAATATTTCTAATTGATTAATATTCACTTGGAGCATAGTCATATTTTTCCTAACTCTTGCATGCAGACCCAACGCTGTTACACACCCAGGGTACTAAAGTGCCCATCTTGCTTTTTACCATTTTTAAAATGATTACGCAATTGATATCAGTTCCTTTCCATTTGTTTCGATAAATAAATAAATATCAAAAGTGAGTGCCAAAGGCACAAAATACTTCCATACAACAAAAAATAATAAATGATTGCATTATTACTAAACACATTTCCAGTCCATGATTCTAATACACTCGAAATCATAAGTTACGAACGCTTAATAGATACGAGCGTCCTACCTTCAAAGAAACGAGCTGAATTTTTGTCCCTCTACCGCCGCCCTATCATGCTCGTTTCTTTGGAGTTCATGATTATCGAGTGTCTCGTATCTTTGGAGTTCAGTTGTAACTTAATTAGATATACATAAACCACTCAAAGTAAAAATTTATATGGTGGGTTTTCGGGTGCACTGGGTTCAAATATATATTTTGAAATCTATTAAATTTGCAAATCTTACTCCACATACATGCAAATATATATCGTAGTGGGCACTCGAGTGAGTAGTAACAACAAATTTCGACAAAATCTTCCTGAAAAATTCATAGACTAAAAAATCTGTGATGTTGACAAGTTTAAAATTTTTTTTAAAGTTCGTCTTTTCGAATTAAAAATTTATATCTTTTCTTATAAAGTTCAGTTATTTTGTTTGAAAATGTAACTTTTCAGATTAAAATTACTCTGTTTGTGTTGAGGATTTAAATGTTTTTTCAAATTTATCTCTTCAGTTGGTAATCCATTTACTTTTTCGTAAGTTTCACTCCTCCCGTGTGGCCCCACTGCCACATACAGTTTTTAAAATTCATTTGTTGGATCCCTAATCCTAATATTAATTTATCCCTTTTCCAGGCCGAAGGAATTTCGCCACGGCACATGTAATCTGTATATAATTTAAGAGGTTTGAGGGATATCTAGATTCAAATTTGCCATGAAATTTGTAAAATTAATTTGTTTAAACAATTTGTTTTAAAAATTAATTGCAAAATTAATACCAGAATTAGATTTTAAGGAAAAATAACGCCTGGTGTAGTAGTTTCAATGGTTAAAAATACATATTGTTATTAAAATGCGGGAACGTCTGAAGAAGATAGGCTAAATAAAGACATAACGATGGAAGAACTGGTTTAAATTCTTAAGAAAAAATAGATATTGTTATTAAATAATTAAGAAATAATTAATTTAACGATATAAATAAATCCTTTGACGACCATAAGAATATGAATAAAAATACAGATTTGAAAAATATTGACTAAGGGGCTTCCGAATGCACAGAATTCAAATTTTTCATTACTTTTAGAAAATTAGTTTGTTTACACAGTTTGTTTGAACAAATGATTAAAAAGTTAAGTTTTTTCTAAATAGATACAACACAAATTAATAAAATACAAATTGTTTAAACAAATTATTTTGCAAAACCAATGGCAAATTCAAATTCTGCGCATACCCTTATTTTTATTCATATTCTTATGGTCGTCAAAGGATTTATTCATTTCGCAAAATTAACTATTTATTAATTTGTTAATAACAATTTGAATTCAGCGGTGCGATGTAATGATATATGCAGAATTTTTTTAAATTTAAAATTCACAAGACGCTAGTCAGAAGGACTAAATTACATACAAAATCTTTAAAAAAAAATTAATATTTTTAAACTATGCGTATTTGATTAAAAATGTATGTGTCTTGTGGGCAATTAATTTTTAAGTAAAAAGTGAATTCGCGATGTTGAAAATACATTTTTCTTGTTGAAAAATTAATTGTATGATAAAAAATTTAAATATTTTGTCCGACGTTCATCCCTCCTCCTCCCTCATTGTCTAATGTTATTTTTTGATCAACCATAAATTCACGAAAAAATTTAAACGTGTATACAGGCTCTGAAATGAGGAATTTTCAACAGAATAGTTGAACTTTGAAACAAGACACTTTTTATGGTAAATGAACAAAAACGATTGTGTCCCAAATCTCAAATTTTTAATTCAATAATATTCATTTTCTGCTAGAGCAATTTTTTTAACCCAAAGTCGACGAAAATTCTACAAAATGTATAAATTTTGAACTAAAAAAGAACAGGTTTTAAAAAACAATTCAAACAATTACATTTTAAGTTAAACTAATTAATTTTTGTGAAACAAAACGGTTTAATTTTACCAGAGAAATTAATTTTTTATCAAACAGATTACTTTTAAATGAAATGATGGATTTTTAACAAGAAAAATGCATTTGTAACAAAATAGTGGAATTTTTAAATAAATTGATGAATAAATTAGACAAACAAATTTCGAATTGTTTCACATTAAATTGTAGAATAAATAAACTATTTTTCTATTTCTATTCTTCTCAAACTATTTGAATTTAAAACTCGATTTTTTTCTACGTGAAATTGTTAAAGTTATTAATCTGTGTATTGGAACTGTTTATAAACATTAAAAATAATATATCTGTTACTAAATATTAACGAAGATATATTATTTTTCACAATATTTGTATTAATTCAAAAATCTAAGAAAAATCCAACTCTAAAAAAACGCAAAAATTAAATATTTTGCTATTATTTTTATATAATTGTTGCAGTATTAAATAAAATTAGCCTGAATTGTGCTATAATATCAAATTAGAGGCCAAGGGTTACCGAATTTTAATTTAAAAACTTTAACAAAATGTTAAATTATAGTTAAATAATTTTAATTGTATAAAAAACTTTCCAGAGGAAATATTTCATATTCATACGCTAAAAATTGCAGTGCAATTTCTATTTTTTTGAAAATTAAAATAATGCGCTTATTTCTGAAAAAAGATTCTTCTTTCAATTTCTCTGGTAGCTTAATGGGAAAAGCCCCTCATCGGAAATGGAATGTTCTCTGGTTTGATTCTTAGCACAACGAAATGAGATTTTTACTCAGAAAAAATTTATCTTAAAAAAATTTTAATGCATGGCTCTAGCTAATCTGAAATAGACGATAAAAATTTTTCTCTTATTTAAAGAGTTAACTTTGATTGATAGTGTTCATTTCTATACTGCTTGTGTAAAATTTGATAAAATTGTTTTTTCCAAAACTTCAGGTTTAGTTTGAATTCGAAATTCGAATAAAAGATTGTCATTATGTTTAAACAATGACTTGAAAGAGATGACATTGGATCCACACGAATCTTTTTTTGTTATTTTATGCTCTGCGAGCATGTTATACTATAACTTCTTCAATGACATACATAAGTACTACTATGGCATAGAACAGAAAATTCTTGAACATGAATTTATTTTAGTGCATCGAACGTTATCTCTGGCAAAGCTGCAATTTTTACATGTCTTCTGAATCATTCACAGATAACTAAAATTAAGTATCAAAATTCTGTGATTAATTATAAACCTTTTTTCAAAAATAATAAAAGGCAAGCTCAATGCTCTATTTAGTGAAACCGAAGACAAGTTTAAAGAAGGTAAACTACTCAGTATTTTTCGTGATCAATAATATAAGTAATGATTGCTTCAAATATGTTGCTACACTGAGAGAGAGGTTGCACCGCCAGCGCCATCATGCTATGATAGTAGGTAGCTCGGAAAAAGCGTAGTGGTCGCGCAACTTTGTGCCACCAGCTAGTGACTCGGAGAGGTTAGCCAATACCGTCTCATACGCATCAATAACCCTCTGGCTAGCCGCGCTCGAAAAAGCACAGCCAGTGTGCAATCTAAGAGCGCGCTGACCATACGTGCCGTTTGTCCCCCTCCCATTCTTTTTTAGTACGGCTACCAAGCGGTTAACGCAGTCAAGTCGCTACGTTGATGTTTGGCGTAGCAGCCACATTCGAAGGGCGCTGGCTATACAAATCGTCTCTCAGTGTACTATTCAGCTTGGTCAGCGGGGGGAACATTTGTTCCAAATGAGGCCTAAAATATAAAATATAAAATTCTTTTAATTTTCCAACTTAGTAAATCACAAATTTGAGATTCGAAATACACGAATTATAACGATTCCAATAATATGTTGTTTGACTCATTAAGTGGACAATTAAAGAATTAGTATTCGTTTTTATGTTCTATTGTATGTAGAATTTTATGAAAAATTTTCCAGTATTGAAACATAATAAATTGTGTTTATTGCTCAGACAAACGCATTTCTCAAAATTGTCCCTTAATAATTTTGCACTTCGCAAAAGGATGCATAGTTTCAGTCTTACAGCAATTAGGAAAAAATTTGGGAAATTCCAGAAGCTAAAATTTGGCTAGTCTTAAAACATCATAAATTTTTTTTATTGCCTATCCAATCACCTGGGATATTACCATTTCATTGTCGTCTACCTGGTCAAGTTACCCTCTCCACTCGGCTTCCCTTTACGTCGCTCAGTGAGTCAGAGCGCTCTGCCAAGCCTTGCCAGCGGGGAGTCTTTTCTCCTAATGACGAATAAAATACCAAACCTAAAATTTTTTCAATTTTGAAATCAGAAAATTAAAAATATTATACTTGGAATCCACGCCATGCAGCGATTCCAATAATATGTCGTTTGCAATCAAAAGATGAAATTTAGAATAATTTAACTCTGATTTTAGTTTATGTTTAGACACTGGTTAGCATCATGGAATTTTCCATAGAACAGTATTCTATGGATTTAGGACGTTAACAAAGCTTCATAAACATATTATATTTTCGTAAATTTATTTACAATGTCGCCGTTTATTATTTAATAAAATATTAATTTAATTGATGAATTTTTAACAGACGATTTTTCTACAAATCAACTGTTGCATTTTCAAATCTACAGTGTCAAAACATAAACTGAAATCAATGTCAACTTATTCCAATTTTCATCATTTAATTACAATTTAATTTAATTTAATTTTCTGAGTACAAAATTTACAATAATTTCAGTTTGGTATTTTATTCCTTATTAGCACAAAAGACTCCCCGCTGGCGAGGCTTGGCAGAGCGCTCTGGCTCACTGAACGATGTAAGGGGAAGCCGAATGGAGAGGGTAACTCGACCAGGTACACAGCGATGAAAGAGGCACTGCCCAATCACGTTGCTCAAAATTGTCCTTAAAGGCTTTACACTTTGCATGCTAGTTTTGTTCGCCTTCATTCATTGATTTGGAGTGCAAGTAAACTTTTTGGTGTATTCTGCTATTGTAAAAATTTGGACTTCAACTTTTATTGCATTTTGGAAGATAAATGTCTTCGGAAGCTGCTCCAATTATTATTGCAACGACTTTGAAAAATAGGTAAAACTATTCTGATTGCAAACGATTTTATATTCCAATTTAGCAAATTTTTAAATGACGGGAGAAGAAAGATGGAGATGTAATGATAAAAAAATGCACTTCTTCTTTACGTACTTTCTGTGAATCTCCGCGAAGTATTAGTAGCCTTAGCAATTTAAACCATAAACATGATCCCGTAAACAAACAAATTATGCAACGCCAAAGAATTTTTTCAAGCTTAAAAAGCTTTTTCAACCTTGCGAGAAACCAGCCAAAATTATAAACTCATCTATAACAAGTGATCATCGTAATTTGAAAGTAAATGATATAGCGAATGTAAGACAAGCTGCAAATAGGGCCCTTCAAAGCGTTTTACCCTCACTTTCTAAAAGCTTAGCCGAAACTTATAAAAAAATAAATAAATTAAATATAAAAACTAAATTTGATGACGATTTTGTTCGCATGAATAATCCTAAAGCAAATATGATAATTTTCTCGACTGACAATAATTTCAAGTACCTAACTGAGTCAAAGAAATTGTATACCAACGGTACTTTTAACTTTTGAACTCAGTTGTTGAAGCGTAGTGGGGAAAGGGTACACAGGTAGCTGAGGCCGAATAGTCATCTGCCCACTTAAACTATACATCGTAAACAGAAATCGTAAAATTCATTTCCCGGTTATAAATAACTGAACTATTTCGCTTTTAATTTGTCTGCTTCTCGTTTCTTTTGGTAGAAACTTCCTATTCAAATTGATTGTTGTGTTTTGATTTAAACTTAATCTTCTTGGATAAAAATTCAATTTTGTAGTTGAAAATTAATTTTGTTGCAAATTGAAATATTTTTAGTTGAAAACACTTTTTTTCAAAGAATGATTTTTAAACTTAAAATTTAGCTATTTTTTTTATTTTATCACTTTTTTCGTTAAGAGTTTCATTAGTTGTTTAAAAATTCGTGTAATAAAAAATCTGGTTTCTTGGAAGAAGATTTTTCTTTATGGTGAAAACTTTACATAAATAGTTATATTCAACTAACTGGTCAAAAATTATTGTTTTAACTATTATATATATATTTATATAACTATTTTTCAAACTGAAAAATTACTTTTTTAATTAAAATTTATATTTTCGAGCAAAAAATTGGAATTTTTGGTATAAGCACCGTTATTAGTCTTGAAAGTATTTAAAAAAAAGATTTAAACAGATTTCCAAAATTGTAGAAAAAATAATCGGGAAAGATTTTCAAGCATTGTAAAAAAGTTTGCAGGTTTTTTTTTTAAATAGTAGGAAAAAAAGGAATTATTGTACACGGTATTCAAAAGTTTTACAAGAATTTTAAAAATAATTCAAAGTTGGAAAGATTTCAAATAATTAAAAGTAAAATCATATAGAAAAATTTAATTAAAATTCCTATAAAAATTAAAAATGTTTTTTTACGTTAGAAAATTAATTTTGAAAGAATATTCAAGAAGATTTGAAATTTCAATTGATCAAAAAATTCAAATAAATTGAAAATAGATCTAAAAATTTTTAAAAATCTGAAATAATTTAAAATTTGAAAAGATTCCAACCAAATTTAAACAAAAATCTATATTTTGGAATATTTTGTAACAAAACTTTAAAGCTATTTAAGGATTTTTTAAGATTAGGGATAAAAAAAAATTCTTTAGATTTCTGGGAAATTGTTTAGTGATTCTTTTGCTTTAAAAAGTATTTTTAACATGATACTTAAAAAGAGTTTAATACTAAAAAAATTTGAACTAATAAAAAAAATTGAACAATTATTACTTTAGACAATGTTCAATTTGGGTAGAAGATATTTAGCAGCTTTAAAGAGATTCAAAATAATTTTATTCTTTTATGTTTTAATTTTTTTCACTGAATATTGCTTAAAATGATATGATTTAAAAACAAAATTCAAATTGTGTAATTGTATAATAATGATTCTTTAATTTTTTAAATTAATATTAATAGCATATTTAAAAAGGTTTAAAAATATTTTTAAAATATTCAGAAAAAAATCTGAAGGAGATTGACGCATTATTTTAATTTTGCAGGATTTATTAAAAGTTTTATGGAAAACTCGAATGATGTAAAAACTTATTTAGAATTTTTAACAGAATTCCAAAAATAATGAAATTTTTTTAAATATTTCATACAATTTTAAACAAAATTTATGTTTTTGAAGATTTTGAAATTAAACTTTGAAACTTTTGAAGCATTTTTGTCGACTGAAAAGACGATTTTTCAACAAAATAGTTCAAGTTTCAACAACAGAAAAATCAATTTTTGACAAATAATTTTTTTTTTATAAGTTAATTTTCTACCAAAAAAAGACAAATTTAAAAAACAATATATGCGTGCATTTTTAACCAAATAGAGTTTCTTACAAGATGGTATTCGTGGCAAGTTTAAAAAAAGAAAGTGACTGCTTAACATATTTATGTTTGTTCAAAACAATGAGATTGCAATTTCTCGAAACTTAAGAATACGCTAAAAACATAAATTGATGTGTGTCTGTAAAGATGGTGTCGGTAAAAATCACATTACCTTCCTTGTTTTTAATTTCCGAATATTAAAAGCGTAAACAATTTAAAATTCAAGAATAACAAATTTTTTAATAACAATAGTATATAAAAATTTATAAAATGAGTTGCATAAATTATTAAATTATTGCATCCGACAAATATAAATGAAATAAAGCATGTCTACTCCTTATTTATTTGCTCGATGGACCAACATTATGAATATCGGAAATATTGATAGTATGAAATTTAAAAATTAAATATTGGAAGCTTGAAAACGAAAAACTGCAAAATGTAGCGAATCGCAAAACAAAGCATCTTTGTGACTAACATTATTTTAATATAGCAGGTTTCAATAGCATGACAAGATTTTTCTTATTAAAAATTTATGGGGTATTACAGTTTTTTCAGAGAGGATTTGATGTTACGGTATGCCTTTTTTCATAAAAGACGGATCATTTCCTAGACCCTGAACTCTGTTCTTCTGTCAACAACATATGGGCGTTCTCACAATCATGTCAAGTACAAAATATTATTATTACAATCAACCACAATTTGTAAAATAATTGTTTCCCAATTTCTCGTCAAGCAATCAATTTGTAAATTTAAAGTTCACTTACTAATTTGAACAAAAATTACTTCTAATAAATTTTATCAATATTATTTTCATATAAAGCACCATATGAAAATTAATCATAAAATAAGTTTAAAAAAATCCGTTTTTAGCATCATGAAAATTTGCAGGATTAAATTATAGTGGCAAGAAAAATGAAATATCTGGAATTATTCGGATATTTTAACTAATATTTCATTAAATCTTAATTTTTCTGGTTCATCATGAATAATGACAAAAGAAGTTTCCTTTTTTTTCCCAAATTTAGCTTCTTTTGTTCAAAGTTAAACAATTTTATTAGCATTTGAAAAAAATTATTTTTTTAACTGAAAATTTAACGGTTTCATATTTGGTTAAAAACGTAGCTAATTGGTTTAAAAGCTCTTTCCTTGTTGACCGATGGACCTTTTTGATTAAAGAGTCATGTCGGTTGTAAAATTTTGGTAATCTTCGTAGGAAAATTTCATCCTTTTGGTTAAAAATTCTTTCTTTTGCTTCAAAATTAGTTTTTTTTCAGTAAAAATTAGTTTTTCTAACTCAAAATTGAAAATTTATGTATTTTGTGGATCATTTTTTTGGAATTCCTGTATTTTTTAAATTATTATTTTTATTCAGAAAGTTTTTTTTGCCAGAAATTTTATTTCGTTGGCTAAAAATTATACTTTTTTATCATTGAAAATTGATACTACTTTTTAAAATTTATATAACTTAGTGTCGATTTTTTTATCAACTATTGTACTATTTCGTTAAAAAAATTATTTCTCAAACCTAAATTTTAGAACTTCATTTTTTAGGGAAATTTTTTTTTTATTTGTAAATTATCTTTTTTCGGCGAGAAAATTTCCGGTGTACCGAATGCTGACAGGAGGAGGACGGTGTCGTCGTCCGGGTCGGGCGTTGCGGGTGTGCCACCCGAGGTGGTCTTACGTTCGGTCCCTCATGCCGGTGGGAAGGCGGCGTCCTCACGAAATGGTCCGGCGCGCGGGGACCACGAGGCGATGATCTCGGATGGTGGAGGCAGCGGGGCGCTAGGCGGCGCGCGGAGAGCCTCCGGAAGCGGCGGGGAGTTCGGACACTCCACAACACAGCGGTGGAAACGCGTACCCCTGGAGCGTTCGGGTCGTAACCTCCCCGGTCACGGGAGGGCCCAGCGGTGGCTGCGTCACGGTCTCCCGGGACGTCCCTCAAGGCCTCGTTGTAGCGCTTCCGACGAGCTTCTTCCTCCCGTCTTCTCTCTTCCTCCCTCCTGCGTAACTCAACGGCGACAGTCCATCGTTGCCACTCCGCTTCCTCCTCGGCTTGCCGGATGACGGCAAGGCGCGCCTCCTCACCGTTCCGACGGTCGGTTGCGCGTCGCTCGGTCTCCCTCTCTGCTCTCTCTCTCTTCTGCGAGACGCCTCTATCTCGGCTCGCCGAGCCTCTCTTCCGATGTCAAGGTGGCACCTTCGCTCCGCCTCCTTCACGGTACTCACACGCGGGCAACTGTCAATTCGGTTCGCGTCCCGGTTTTCCTGACCCAAGGCGGCACCCCGGTCTGGCCTTGACTCCCGAAATCGATGATGCGAGACGGCTCCCCGGGCCGGTCTCGTGTCGAACGCTGGCCGACGCGGGACGGCTCCCCTGGCCCGCCCCGATTCCCGCGATGATCGGCTTGGTGACAGGACGGCTTCCCGGGGACGGTCCTGCTTCGTCGCATCTCGACCTGGAGGTGGTGGTGTCCGGGAAGGCTCCACTTGCCTATCCAGCTCCCACCGACGTATCTCGTCGCTCTTCGGCCGTTCGAGCGGCGAACTAAGGATTAATCTAAACATCACAGAAAACTAAACAATGGAGATTAAGCAACAGGTTGATTTGTTATTGAAAAACGACGGAAATAAATATTATTACAGGAAGCCGCGCCACACGGCCAAGCAAAGACAATTGATATGCTTCCTGAATCTGTTGATGTTTAAGTACCAACACATTTTTCAAAGGTGGATGGTCTTATACAAAAAGAGTCAAAAGCAGAGGTTCAGCAACCAAAAAAGCGACGGAAATGGACATAACATATGAACAGAGATTTTCTGCACCTTTATTTTTTGGCACATAAATGTGGGAAAAGTGTGAGTAGAAAACATCACAATACTCTTCTTACTTATATACCCAAAGCTAGCAAAAAAATTAAAAGGGGAGTATCTATTGATGAACTCCCCCTGGAAAATGTGGACATCGAAAACTTGAATAAAGCTGAAGGCATAGGTGCTAAAGATAATAAACATCATGTACTGGATCTATTAGAACAACATTCGGAAAATAATAGTAAAGATGTAGATAGCGAAATCCCAGAAAAACTACAGCACCTTGAAAGAAATTTTGTTCATGCTTCACCAGAGATTAGATATGTAGAGCCAACACAAAGGCATTCTCTGCACAAAATGAACGTCACAAATGATCTGCGTTTACTAATAGAACACCTTCACAGCAAGGCCTAAAAATGTATTTTTTGTCTTAGCAAGGAATTGAGATTCACCACTAAAGATCAGGTTGGATATAGATGTCAGCAAAGTAAGGTGTAAATTGGGTCGATTAACTCAATATAAGAAAGTAAATAGAACCAGAAAGCTAGAAAACCATGTTACTAAAATCATCCATTCTCGGCACGTCGAGACATTAACGCCATCAATATGGCCATCAAAATGACCAGAAAGACGCCGAATTCCATCAATTGAAAGTTATGACTAACTACTGGTCGGTTATTTGGTAAATAATAAACAGATGCAATTTGGACACTGCGTGGTTCAAACGGGAGAAAACAAGGGCAGGCAATAGCCCTGGAATGCAGCTGACAAACATCACAGCTTTAGATATTTCAGCGGTTTTATAAATACAAGCAACTGGAAAGCTGAATGTCCGGACATAGTGCAAAACTTCTGGTACAAGTACGTGACGAGTGTGCGTCATGCGTTGACAAGGTGTTTTCAGAATATGATTGAACACCAAGATGTAATGCTAGACTTTATTCTCCAGGGTACTACGTATATGTTACATAAAAATCCAGATGCTCAAAATCTATCTGAATTTCGACCGATAGCCTGTCTTCCAACAATTTATAAATGTCTTGCAGCTGTCATTGCAGATAAGGTATATTCTCATTGCGACGAGAATTACATTCTTAAAGAAGAACAATAAGGATGTTGTGAAAACTCGCCGGGCTGTAAAGATCTGTTTACTATAGATGATGTTGCCATGACTCAAGCTCATAATCATCAAAGGAACTTACACATGGCATACATTGACTGCAAGAAAGCTTTTCCTACTGTGCCTTATGAATATTTTGTTGAAACCTTAAAACTTTACAAAATCTGTCCAAGCATTTTTGACTTTCTAAGTTATGCGATGAGGCTCTGGGGAACAATAATCAAGTATTTTGATCATGGACAAGCAAGGATATCTAGATCAATAAGCAGTGCGACGGGTATATTTTAAGAAAACTTCTTCATTGCACTATGTTTCTGTTTAGCGTTGAAACCATTGAGCAAAACATTAAACGTCATGTCACAAAGTATTTTTCCAATGATATACACATGGAGTTCGGACTAGATAATTGCAGAACACGGCATTTAATTAGAGGGGAATTAGGGACCGCAGAGTTGCAGAATGGGTGCGAAAATGAGATTGAAGATATGACTGCAAGTGAATCATACAAATATGTGCGTATTATTGAAATTAATGATATTCAGATAGTTAAGACAAGCCTAACGACTGCCTTCGCTACAAGACCGAAATGTCCTTACGTACTCTTTCGGGCTCATCAAATGGTCTAACACCGATCTTCAAAAGTTAAACCGAATCGTCCGCGTAGAAATGGCGAAGCACTGAATCTCGAAGATGAGGCCTTGAATACCAGGGCAGAATCCATGGAGGAATTAGAAGTTCAATAGAGGCAGAAGGCTATCCACGGCGAGCAATAGTGAGATAGATAGTAAGCGATAGTAAGGCATACAGTTTTTGGCTAAGAAAGGGTGCTCCGTATCCAGAGACTGAAGGATTTCGACATTGCGATACAGGATTTAATTCAAAAACAAAACTTGTTGGCACTTAATAATACATTTTTATTAAAACTAACGCTACAACAGTAGTTTTGGAGCGAGATTCTTTGAGAGTAAATTTCAAGTACAATGGGTCCTAATTGACCGAAACTTATACTGTTTTCGATAATTTATTCAGGAAAGACATAAATTTTTGAGGTTTTATTTAAAATAAGCAACATCTGATACTGCAATAAACAAACATTTTTTGTGCATGACTAACAGTTTGGTAATTCTCAGTGACAGCGAAGAAGCAAGGCTTAGCAGGTGTCAAGCACTGGCGACTAAAAGCAATCGTCCATAATTATCAGTGTGAGGTTGCAGATCAAATGGAGCTATGGCTGTTACATGCAGCCCTTATTGTTATACCTTATCAGTTTCGAAGTAAATAAAGGGGATGGCTTTGCGTGGCTTTCTCTATATTGTGGCTAATTTTTGAAGGCCAACGCAACAATAAAATATTCACTTGATATGCTATCCTTACAAGCTGTGCCTGATGCCTGCTCTCACCGTGCTTTATGTCTATGTTTATGACACAAGTGTAGGGATATTTTATCAATAATTATATAATCATATTAAGAAAGAATAAAAATTTTAGCATAATTTTTATAAGAATAAAATCCGTAATGGCTTATAACCTACATGCATGCCAAAAACAAACTCTTAATTTATATTTATAATTAACCTAAAGACCTCGGTCGATTAACGACTCAAAGTTTAATTTGATTTTTTGAGCCGAGACTTCCGTATTGAACATGCTTATTTAATTTAATTAATATAAGCAAGAAAAGTTTTCGAAAATATTGATATTGCTCCGTTTATCAATATATTACGAGGAAATAGTGACAAAATTTAAAGTAACTTAAAAAGGAAATGAAAATGTAGAAAAATTCAAAGACTGCAAAACATATTGGCAGCGATGAAGGCAATCGTAGCTCAAGGACATTTCAAAGAGATAGCAGTGGAAAGGCAAGGATCGTCGAGGTAACAATGAAGCAAAAATAATGGAGGGTTCTCAATGCTCTCTATTTGGAGTTGAAGATGGAGATGAAGATGAAGATGATGATGGAGATACATGTCGAGTTCGAGTTGGTGATACATGTCGAGATTGAGTTGGAGATGCATGTCGAGATTGAGTTGGAGATGCATGTCGAGATTGAATTGGAGATACATGTGGAGATTGAGTTGGAGATACAAGTCGAGATTGAGTTGGAGATACATGTGGAGATTGAGTTGGAGATACATGTCGAGATGGAGTTGGAGATACACGTGGAGATTGAGCTGGAGATACATGTTCAGGTTGAGATTCATAAACAAACAGACGAAGGCCCCGAGGACTAAAGTATCCATAAGGATTCAAACCGACTACTAGGAAATCATTTGTTTGAAGTGTGACTGTGCATCTGATGAACCTTTTGCATGCTGAAAATTTAAGAAAAATGTATTAATTAATTAGAAGATTAAAAAAAACATTAACTTAGAACTGATGTGTCAGTTGTGCTTAACTGAGAGCCAACAAATTATTGTTTCAACTAAGTAGGATAGAGTATCCAGCAGAAAATCAGTGCTAAAAAAATTCTGAGAAAATTATAAAAAAATGTAAACCTTTTATTTTGTATCCGTAGCGACGCTAAGCTTTTAACGATTTGTTAAAAAAATTAGGCGAGAGTCATACGATAAATATCAAAAGAATTTATTACCTCATTATTTTACCAAAAATTGTTTTATAACATTACACATGGCTCAATTTACAGAAAAGCAACTTAAAAAGCTAAGAACATTTTAGAAAGCATTTTCTAATGTTTGTTCTAGATTTATTTTTACATATTTAAAGTATGATTTTTACCATTCGTTGAGATAAACTGATGTCCGTTGTATACTGCAATCATCTTCCCCTCTCCATTACGATTTTTACAACGGTAAAGATGAGTACCCGCAGGTATATACTCTAATAATCCACCTGGTTGTAACAGAAAAATATAGTTATTAACTAATATAAATATTTAAAAAAATCACTAACTGGTGGCTACTCGCAGTTTTTTTATAAATAAGGGTGTACAGATTACCTACTTTATTTCTATTTCAGACTAAATTGCAGGTCTAGCAAATAATTTTTCAAAAATACAAACTTTGAATTTTTTTCCTATTTCTTAAAATTTTTTTAGTTGGTGGGATTGGAGTAGATAAATTTAATATTCTCTACTTCCATAGAGATGCTGAAAATTGTCATTCTAATTAGCATTCTGGAGAAAGAAGTGTCACTTAATAAGAACATGAGGGTTAAGATTTAAAATTTCTATGTGCGATTATCAGCAGTAATCAAAAAGACAAAAGAAGAATTCTCAACTTTTTTTAAAAGGAAAAAAAACCGGAGTTATAGCATTTACAAAATTCCGAGAGACAAAAAAAAAAGAAGCATTTTAAGCCAAACTTTGCTTGATATGAAAAAAGACAGAGAAAGAAAAACATTGAATTTGGAATATCCTACAAGACTATCATATTAAATTTTTTAATTTATTATTAAAATCAATAATTTAAATTTTGATTGTACAAAAATAATTAAAAATAAAGAATTCAACTTTTTGGTCGAACTATTCAAGATGCGGAAAAACATAAACTAAAAAACTTAAATTTTTGGATAAACGACACAAGTTACGAAAAGAACAAACAAAATTTGTTTACTCAAAAATAAACTGCGAATTCTATATTGATCATTTTTCATTAAATGCGTAGATTTGGATGTTCTGGTAAAAAATAAGATTTTATATAAAAAAAATTTTATTTTTCGAAAAAAGATACTAAGAACGAAAAAAAATTGATGGGCAAAAGTTGCTCTCGTAAATAGGACCTATACGTTTGTGATTAATATTTTCTGGATAGGAATAGTAGACTTTTATTCGTAAAAATAGGATTAAAATAATAAAAAATTACTTTTCCAAAAAAACCACACAAGAGACTAACATAATTAAAAGAAAAGAGTTGTTTAAAAAAAATATTTCCAAATTTGTAATGAAATTTTTTAATAAAAATATATTTAGAAAATGAACTTCTTGAAATAGGACGCAAGCTACAATAACCTTTTACTAACGAAAATTTTTGCTCTAATCATATTTACAAATTTTGTTGGCCTGCTCCCGCTAGATAATTATGAAAACTTAAGAAAATTTCTTTAAAAATCAAAAAATTCAAATTTTGATTCTACACATTTCAAAAATTCCATTTTTCGGCAAAGCTGTGCATACATACACCTAAGGATCCTTTTATAGGGTCCCAAAAGAACGCTACATCTACAAAAATAGTTTTCGAGAGTGGTTGTTGCAAAGCATGATTTTTGCGGTTTTTTAATGTAAATTGTTTATGATGCATCAGATATTATTTTATACTGATCATTTGATGTTTACTAAAATCGTTTAAAAAATATTTTATAGTTTTAGCGATTTTCTCTGACACGGAGAAAAGTGGATGTTTAAATGTAGATGTTCAAAGGGTAAGATTGTAGCACCTAACTTACCAAACATTTCCTATCTTTTTGATACGTTAATCGTAAAAATATTTTTATGTTAAACTGAACCACATACAGATGTTAAAACTTATTATGGAATATTAAAATTTTGAAACATTTCCAAAAAATCAAAATTAGATATCCTTAAATAAAATTGGACAACGACTTTTTTCCGTCTGAAGAAGGTAGCAATGATCTTAAGTTTCAGGTTTATTGACTTAACACAATTGAAAAAATGTTTATAAATTTCAAATAAAATTTGAGTTTAAATTACTTAATGTATCATCTGAATATATCATCTGATCGACATTTCATACCCTTTATCTGTTTTTCGTTTTTGTACGAACATGAAATTTTATTTTTAAATACAGATGTAAGAGATGTTAGAGAGTAACATCTCGATTTTTAAGATCTGCAGATGCTAACTTTAAACATCTAGATTTTTGTCCGATAGTTCAACATAAAGCATGTTAACAACGAACATCTAGATGTTACGTTTGAACATCCATTTTTCTCCGTGTAGAATAGAGTTATAAATCGTGCTTTTTTAAATACCACACTTTCTTAACCTTTAATTAAAGTGCGCTAAATACCTAATTGAAGTTGATGAAATAGATTTTATAAACAAACTAGTATTGTTTATAGATATACTCTTCTATATTAATACGAGATAGTTCCAGTTGTCTTCAGAATATTGTAAATTTGTGTCCACTATTCACTTAGTGAGAGAATTATTAGTGCAATTCAACAGAAATAGTTGTTTAAATGTAATAATTTTTTAAACATAAAATATGTTAACCCTGAACATCTAGATGTTACGTTTGAACATCCATTTTTCTCCGTGTCGAATAGACGTAGAAAGTCGCGA
>JAAAKG020045730.1:0-18690 GCA_010014905.2 Druon quercuslanigerum
CCTCCCTACCGAGTGAGTCACGCCTACCCCGAAAGGGAAACGGCTTAATGGTGTAATAATAATAATAATAATAACATCAAAATATGTGTTTTAAAGAAAAAGTAAACTTTTCTACGACAAACTTAAATTTTCAGCCAAAAAGGATATTTGTATTTATGAATTATTGTCAAAATAAATGTAAATTATAAGAAATAAAATGGTTTCAAAATAAAACAAGAATCAGGGTGATAAAACATTTTGTTTCTAAATAAAGCGAAGCTTTATTAAACTTAAGTGCTGCTGTCATCATAAGACGGGAGGAAAACTCCATTTGTTTTGAAAAATTGGGTCACATAATATCTGTTAGTTTTTTTAATAAGCCTTAATAAATTGCTTCAGTTCTGTTAAAAATTTTTACACATGTCTCACATAGTTTGTGTGTAACCCTGTATAAAATTTTGTACGAATGTTTGTACAAAATGGATGTAAAATCTATGTAAAAATGAAAATCTTTTTACGCAAAAATTATTAATCTTCTAAGTAAAAGGTTGTTTTTTTTATCTAAAAGAAAAATTTTAAATGTTTGGAGGAAATGAAAAATAAAACAATAGGAAATATCTAATTCGATATTTCAAATTTTATTACTCGATACCACTGAATTTTTAAAATATTTTGTTAACTTCATTATCTTAAAAAACGACATTAATCGTAAAACTACTAATTACATATTAAATAAATTATTCATAAATGTCGGAAATTTGAAGCTTTGCTAATCTCAAAATAACCAGCGCTTACAAGTTTTAGTTTTTGTTAAATAAATTCATTTACAGAAATTATCCATTATAGCATAATAAGTAAGTTTGAAATTAATATATTTTATGCCAAAACAATGAAATTATCCTTTTATTTTAGAATTTTTAGAGCCTTTAAATTGAAAACGCCGAAAATTAACTTCAGGGTTGAAGCTTTATTTGAAAAACAGAATTAATTTAATTTAAACAATGCAGTTGATGCTTTCCATTTAAATTCAACCGGACCATTCGGGAGATGTTTTTATTTTTCGATGAAACTTAAATATTTTGTTCTTTGTTAGAAATAATTGGACACGTGTTCTTTTGTTTGCCTCAAAAAAATTTTTTCTCGAATTTATCGGCAATTTTATTTTTCAGGTGAAAATCGATTTTTTTCATCATTTGCGGGAATTTTTTTTCAATCGTCAGTAACTTTGTCAAAAATTACCCGATTTGATTGATTTTTACTTCTAAATGTTTGGTATGACTTGCACTTTCATAAAAATGTATAAACAATTGTTATTAATTAGTGAATGAATTTTTATTTTGCCATAAACAAAAGGTGTAATTTTTTCAAAATTCAATATCTCAAAAAAGGCATTTTTTTTAAAACTTTTTTTATAATAAAAGAACGACTTAAACTTTAACTTGTCTGAATGCCTAGTAGCTAAATTTTGTTGTTTCCGAGCTTTGAATTTTTGAATGAAAAATGTGTTTTTTCGCTAAAACACGCAGTTTGCGCAGTAAATATCGAGTGTAATTGTTTAAATTGTATAAAGTAACACAACATTGATCAGGCAATATTGCTCAATTATAGGTAGGTGCTAGGTCTAGCTAGATGAAAAATAGGACTCACTAAATCATGAAAACCTCAATTAACTAGCCCCTATAAATTTAATTTGACGATTTTCCACGGATGTTCATAAGTTCTCGCTGTGTAATCGTTATTGTTATTATTTTATAAAAGCTCGTTCTTCCAGATGTGCGTGTCTCAAATACCTTTGTATGCCGGTGTATTCTTCCACATTTTTTTCTTCTTTTCTCGAAAAACTTCCAATTCAACAACGTCTATAAAAAGATATTTGACAATACTAGGTTGTCACACCTGCCGCATTTAAAATTTGAAAAAAGGCGCGAGAATTCAATTTTTTTACTAACTTCGTATGATATAAATATAATTCTTTTAAATGCAAAATAACATAATTACTACATGCCTTTGTATCGTTGTTTTGATAATGTTACAATATTACAGTCGATATTTATTGCGCAAACTGCGAAATTTAGCGAAAAAACACATTTTTCATTCAAAAATTCAAAGCTCGGAAACAAAAAAATTTAGCTACTAGGCATTCAGACAAGTTGAAGTTTAATTTGTATTTTGATATAAAAAAAGTTGAAATAAATGGCCCTGTTTGAGATATTGAATTTTGAAAAAAATTACACCTTTTGTTTATGGCAAAATAAAAATTTATTCACTAATTAATAAAAATTGTTTATACATTTTTATGAAAGTGCGAGTGATAACGAACATTTAGAAGTAATTATCATTTAATTCGCGTAATTTTTGACAAAGTTAGTGATGATTGAAAAAAATTCCCGCAAATGATGGAAAAAATCGATTTTCACCTGAAAAATAAAATTGCCGATAAATCGGAGAAAAACAAAATTTGAGGCAAACAAAAAAATACGTGTCCAATTATTTCTAACATAGAACAACATATTTTAGTTTCATCACAAAAGAAAAACATGTCACGAATGGCCCGGTCGAATTGAAATGGAAAGCATCAGTTAAAATATTGAAAATGGATAATTTTTCAAAATATCATAAAAATACAACTTTTGTTTTATATTGGGCAATAAAATTAATTTCGCTAATTTGGCTTTTTTTTTAAATTCGTTTTCTTTGGTTTACTTTAACAATTTAGTGAAAAATTTTAATTTTTGTTGTTTCGAAATTCGCCGTTTTTTACAAATTTAGCTCTTTTTGTGGAAAATAATTTATTTTTTAGTTTGAAAATTCATCTCTTACTGAGATCGAAAATGTACCTTATTGGTTAAAAGTTAAATTACTTTGTTAAAGTTCTTTTTGTTAAGGTTCATCATTTTAGTTGAAAATTAATTTGTTTCTTTGTTTAATTCACCTTATTTTGATGAAAAATTACCATATTTTTTGTTAAAATAGCAATTACTACATTCTTCATTCAGAAATCCTCTTTTATAAAAGAAAAATTTAATTATTTGTTTGAAAGTTAAACTTTTTTGTCGAAAATTATTTTTTTGGTAAAGATTTACATTTTTAATTGAAAATTCCTCTCGTTGAGTAAAAATGGACGCGCCCCTGAAATAAAACTTTTTGTTCAAAATTCGTTGTTTCCTTGGCTGAAAATTAATCTTCCTCAGGGATAATCCAATTTTTGGCAATTCAGAATTAAAAAAAAAAGAATAAAAAATAAATATAGAATTAAAATAAAGAAGTGATTTTCAGAATATGTGTTGAAATATTCCTAATTGAATTTTGTGTGACAGCTAATCCGGGTATTAATAAATTTTTGAGTTGAAGAAAATAGAATTTTTTTTAAAAATGAAATAGTTAAACTTTTAATTAAAAAACAATAATTTTAAGTGCTATAAAAATAAATTTTTTATCAAATAGTATACATTTTAATAAAAAAAAGTTAATTTTATACCCATAAAGGCGAATTTCCAACAAACTACAAGAATTCCCAACTCAATAGCTAAATTTTCAACTCAACTAGATTAATTTTAACCAACAAAAAAACAGTTTTCAACAAAATAGTTTCATTTTAACAAAAAGTTAAATTTTTACTTAAAAGTAATCATTTTCGACCAAAAATGGAATTGGTGAATTTCCAATTACCAAAATAAATTTTCAAAAAAAAAAAGAATATTTAACAAATAATTTAAATTTCCAACCGAGCATTTTAATTTTTAACTAAAATTTGCATCGCCAAATAAAAAATGCATTTTTAGAAAGTTAGATCAACTCTAAAACCCAATTGTAAAAAATAGGAATTTCCATCTTAAAAAATCGTCTTGACCTTGAAATAACCTTAAAAATTGACCTCAAGGTCAAAATAAATGGTATAGTTAAATGGGCTCCTCAGTCCTGCTCAATTTTTGTCCAAGCCATTTTTTTTAGATGGGTAGATTAAAATATATTTAGATGTATAGATTAGAAGGGATCAAATGACATTTTTCACGATTACGTTAATATTTGCTCCTTATTTTGCACTGATTTTTATTCTCATCTACCTTGAAAAATTTGTTATTCAGCGTTTTATGGCAACTTTTCTCGCATTTTCCTAAATTTAATTAATTTAATTTAAATGCTATTTTTACATTTTAAACTAAATAAATGCATCCTGGCGTGAAGGGGTTTTATATTATTGTAGCTTGTATCGCATTTCCAAGAGCTAATTTTTTTTATTTTTGATATATTTTTATAACAAATTTGTAGATCTTCTTGGTTTAACCACTTTTGTCTCTTTATTAGTTTGTCTCTTGTGTCGTATTAAAAAAAAATAATTTTTTATTGTTACTCTTATTTTTTACGACTGAAAGAAAACGTACTCGTCCATTCTAAAAATTATAAATAAAGAATTTGTAGTTTCCTATTGAAAAATGATAAATAAAAAATGTATAGCTCCTTTTAGGTAAAAAACTTTCTTAAGTGCATAATACTTTTAATTTAATCTATTTTTGCATCCTGCATAGTTTGACCGCAAAATGGAATTTTTTATTATTATTTTTTTTGTACCATCAAAATTAAAATTTTCGATTTTTCAAAAAACGTAACAGTATTAATTTTTCGCAATCCCTAACATCTTGCATCTGCGAACTTTTTTAAAATTTAATTGATAAAATCTCACTTCAGACTTTAAGTGATTTTTTTAAAATTATCTACTGACTAGTATGACGCAATTAGTGGTCCAAGAATGCTTTGCAAATTTTTTCTTAACTCTAGAGGGTAAGACACCCCCCCCCCCCAAAGTTTCCATTTCCTGAGAAAGAAAATCCGTAATTTTTCTTTTTTCAAAATTCGAATACTAACATGTGCTACCGGGCACTTCGAAATCCCATTTAATCAACACGGGGAAATTTTAAATTTTTGAAAGATTCATCTAATGTTTCAGGGTTTCATCAAAACGTGCCGAGTTTTTTTAGTGATTTAAGAGAAGTGTCTACGAAATAAGAAAAACTATATATTTACGTATCATTGTTACTTTTTAGAAATTTCCGTTGTCTTTTACATACAAATAATCACTAATGGACAATTACTTAAATTTATTTAAATTATTTATTCCCAAAAAATGTAAAAAACAATCGTATTTTCCGATTAAAATGCAATATTTTGTCATTGTTTAGAGTAGTCAATTTTTCTAAAAGCTTTATGTAATTTTTTAAACAATTAATTATTGTTTATTTTAAAAATTTCTAAAAATTGAGTCAGAGATATCCACTTTTTCAAATTGGTACCCTATGCTACTTTTTGTTGAATAATTAGATAATTTTGATACATTTCTTCTAATGTTTAAAAAATGTCTATTTATTTCAACAATTTTCATTTGCTCAGGCAGTTATTTTTCGATAACTAACAAAATAAATAAAATAAAAGACATACAATTAATTACGATTCTGAAAGCAATTTCAAAAAAGCAATTATTTAAATAAATTATATTTGTATAAACAATTAAAATGTGGTAAATGTATTCTTTATATACACTGTACCCTCAGAAAAATAAATGTATGTGTTTTATTTTAATTCATTTTTTTAGTTATTAAAAGAAATGTATAAAAATTATGTAATTATTAAACAAAACGTAGCATAAATAACAAATTTTACAAGTGGGCTTGTGGTGAGTTGCACCCAAGTGTGTTAGGCAAGAGTTAAAAAGAAAGTTGATATCTCTGATTCCATTTTTGAGAATAAGTAATAGTTTATATAATTAAAATTTTTTTAAGCAATTGAAAATTGTTTCAAAAGTTATGATAAATATTCTAATTGTCCATAAGTAATTATTTGTACGAAAAAGATGACGGAAATTGCTAAAAAGTTTCAATGAAACCCTGGAACATGAGTTCAACTTTTCGAAAATTCACAATTTCCCCATGTAGAGTAACTGGGATTACAAAATTAGAGAAATTCTCGATTTTATTCAAAAAATTTCACGTGCTATATTTTCTTCAAAATATAAACAATATCATATTGGGAGCCAGTTGAACCAGAATTTTATAGATTTTTGTAATGTATAAAAAAAAAGTTTGTCACTCCTTTTTTGAGCGAGTAATTATATTTTAAAGTCAGCAAAAAATAATTTGCATCGGCAGTCTAGGTCAGAAATTATTCACTTCTGGCCTTAATTAATAACTTGTCTTACTTGCAGATGTCTCATCAAAGCTTCTCTCTCGCAAGAAACGTGTAATTAATAACTTGCCAGCAGGAAACGGGATACCTCCCGTTGTGGAACTTTTCTACATTGTGAAAGTTCTACACCTTATGATATATATTTGCAATGGTATTATAGTCTCACCTGTACACATCTTAACCACTAGAATATGTTCTGAGAAAGCGGCAGTGCCAATGGAACTCCAAGTTGAAACTGGAGATATTAATATGGGTCCCGCTCACTTTGGGGCTCACTATGTAGTGGACATAGCCCAAGAAGGAGATCTTGCCTTGCTTCTGATAAGTTGCGCTATTGTCGAAAGTGAAACTTGGCAGCGAAGAATAGAACTTGATTATAACGTTTTACGGCAACACTCACATGTAATTATTGCTGGTTGGCAGCACATGGGAAACATGCAGTAAGTTATCCGCCCAGGTTTTTGGATGTTCTTGAACTGATGTTACAATTTTTGCTCCTGTTTTATTAATCTTGCTTTTAAATCGAAATTCACATGAAGGGTCTGATATCTTTATTGTGACGTAGCTGTAAGCAGCCTGGACATACCGTTTGTCATAAATGGTTCTTAAACTGCGAACTCTGGGAGGACATTAATGAAGCATAACATGAGACGCAGGCTTTTCCCATTGAGTTTTTGACTGATTAGTTGAAGAAGAGCAGGTACAGGTTTTGGCGGTTTCAGGCATACGACTTTTGAGCATAAGACAATCGTCCTACGAGATCACCCAGATTTGGCCCCCGTTCGTAAATAGCATCTTGTGTTACGGGCATATGAATCTTCTGTTCCATCGCAACCACGTGTTGCGATGATGCTAGATGTTGTTGCCCCTGCTTCTCGATGTTACTGACGTTCGCTTCGGATATAAGATGGCGCCGTGAAATGTATTTCATTCGATCAGCATGGTGTTGTTTTGTTACTTTTGGACAAGCTCGGGATGTCGGGATGCAGACACACAAAGAGACGATGTTGTTCAACCCTGGCGGGTCCTGGTCCTTTTTTAGCCTATGCACTCTGGTGACGCTGGCGACATATGATTCGGTTTATGGTTCTTCCAGAGAGAAATTTCTCGCCTATTGTTTATTACCTTCGCAGTTTAAGGTCATTTTCAGTCACTATTTCCATTTCCTGGAAAATCCCTACAAATCTTCAGCGAAAGTCCATCCTGTTAAAAGAAGGAGCGGTGGCTCCCATATCATGTTCGCATTGACAGCGCATTAAGTACTCATCTTGATGGGTTCGAAAGTTAATGCGCTTCCGTGGCATTCCTGTGAAAGTGGTCGGCTAGGGACTCCCAACCGAAACACCGTCTGCAGACGAAGATGAGTTTCTGCTGCTTGCCACTTCATGCTGATCTCCTGACTGGAAAATAATTCTTTCGGAAAACTCTGTAAGATCGACCTGCTCACCAAGCCAATCACTACCAATGATTCGCATGCTGCCACCCCGAGTGGTGATACTAGGTGTTTCCCGACGATTCTGGGAGAGCGACCAACGACCATGTACACATTTAATTTCGTCATAATATGTATGGGTGTTTGATGCTCTCCTTAGTCGATTTCCTCGTTGCTCTCTGCCTGCCTGGTATAGTAAACTTTGGCATTAGCGATTATACAGCTAACATGACCGTCGAACTCATGAGAAGAAGGCACATGCCTTATCGGGATGGTAAGGGGAGAACACTTTCGGTAGACTTATTATAGTAGAAATTAAGAGGCCCATTTTTCTCTCAGACTTCATATGATTACTGCCCAATATGTCAAAAGCTTTTTGTTTGCATTGGATTTTAAGTAATCTACACGGGTCTATCCTCTTATATATCGTCAGTCAAACAAAATTTTTTTGTAATCGAATTATGTGAACTGATAAGAGCAGTATGCCTAATTTAGCATTTTGGGCAAAATCGGGTTGTTTGACCTACCTTTTACGGAGTGGGATGGAGTAAAGTCTATGGTGGGATAAGTCTATGATCGAAACTAACAGAACCTCGGTAAAAGTGAATAATAGCATTTTCAGATGATTATTTTTTTAGCCTTTTCTCGGTTGAACCCGGTTTTTCGTCATACCCAAAGGCAAAATGAAGTGACTAATGAGATAAGGCTTTTATAAGATAATTTAATACGATGTTTAAAATCTTTTGCGATGATGTTGTAGGTGAAAACAAGGAGCGTATTGTAGTGTCGAGTTCGTCTTTTACTGCTGTTACACGTAAACAGCGGCCGCAAGCTTTGGGGATGAAAACGGGCTTATTTTAGAATAAGACAGGTTTTTAATATAAAAACCTTCTGAGCTGCTGCCAGTATCAAACAAGATGTTTAGTGCAACTTGCATGCACATTGCCTGTAGCTGAAATCACAATAGGATAAAAAGATGCATGCTTCACATCCCTTCATTTGAGTCTTTGCTTCATACCTCAACTCTCTATACTTATAGATCTTAGTTGTATAGGTTGACTGCAAATTCCCACCTTTTTCCCTCGCATCACGATGCACGTCGATTGGCACGGATGTATTAGTCTGTTTGGGTAGTAACATCCCAATGTAAGATGTAATCTTCGTTTTCTTAAATCTATAAAAAGACATCCATTCTGTGAAGAGTTCCCGGTTTAGGGAAAGTTGTTGATGTACTATGCCCGCTACATCACAATGTCTGTGCTTATATTATCTCTGAGCCATAACTCCACAGCTATCAATTATTTGATCAATGGATACGTTGATTTCTCCACATAATCGGCACTACTAAACCACGTCTTAATGTAACACGTGTTCGCGATAATTTCTGGTGATGATAACTTTGCCCTGTATAGCAATAACGAACTCTCCGTTTATGCAGAACTAACACCCTTTCTCAGTCAAATATAGGATGCCTTACTATCCACTTCATGTTGATCTAACACTTCTGGGTGCTTGCTGTGAATAGCTTTTCCTCTCCACTGTATTTCTAATTTCTAAATCATTTCTGTCCTGATATTCAAGGCCTTTTCAGAGCACAAACTCAAGGGCGTGTAGTCAAGATCCTCTTTACAGATGGTGCTGCAAAGCTAAAAATCAGGTTTCTGTTAAAATAGACCTGTTAAAATGACCTCTGGTCAAATGCATTTTTCTGTATTTATCTAGTCGGAACTCCATGTAGATATCCTTGGAAAATTGCTTCGTGACGTCAGTCAGTTGCTGCAGTTTCCGGTCTCAACTAGCGTATAGCTTCAGATCATCCATGTACAGAAGATGGGTCTCTTGATGCCCATCCTCATCATCATGTATTCTGAACCCATCAAATATGGTATTAATTGTTTTATTCAATAGTTTCAACGCTAAACAGAATCATGTGCAGTGAAGGAGTCTCCTTGAAATATTCCGGTCGTAATACGTATTGATCTAGTTATCCTTGCTTAAAGTTTTAAGACTTTAAACAAATAATCATGCGGCGTGGAAGGAAATACTGGCTTGTAGTTAATGTATGCCATGTACATGGCAGAGATACATGCCATGTATCTCTGATGTCTATGAACTTGATTCATGGCAACAGCGTCTATAGTGACGAAAACTTAACTGCCGTGCGATTTTTTACAGCATCCTTTTTGTTCCTTCTGTAAGGATGTCATTCTCGTCGCAATGAGCGTCGCGTTTTTTAGGTAATATATGCATAAAATCCTGCAGCGTAGGGCCTGGCATCAGATCTGACTATTGAATGATTTTTTGAAAACACCTTGCTAACGCATAATGCACACTCGTCAGGTACTTGTAGCAGAAGTTATGAACTATTTCCAGACCTGGAGTTTTCCACTTGCTTGCCATTTTCAAAACCACTGAAATATCTAAAGCTGTAACATTCGTCAGCTCTATATTGGGGCTATTGCTTGCTATTGCTTTCTCAAGTTGGAACCATGCTGCGTCCAAATTGCATCTGTTTATTTTTCCCGCAACACCGGACCAGTAGTTAATCTTGTCTTTAAATTGAGGGACTTCAGTGTCTTGTATTTCATTTTGCTTTACACTCAGTTCAGGATAGAAGCTTCTTTGATCTATCTTTCTGAAATATCGACGCAATCTGGCAGTCAGAACATCAAGTCTCTGTCGTTGGGAGTCTATAATCTCATCCAATATTGATGGCGTTAATTTCTCTATGTACCGATGGTGGATCATTTTAGTAACATGGTTTATCCGCTTTCTGGATCTATGTACTCTTTTACATTGAGATAATCGACCCAATTAGCACCTTAGTTTGTTACTTGTTACATTGTTAATAGTGTATGTAACATTGTTACAGTGTAATAGAGTTTACTCCTCTGACGCAGATTATTTGTGATGTTCATCTTTGGCAGAGACCTTCCTTTGTGCTGGTTATACATATTTGAAATATAGTAAATCATAACCAAAATTCCTTTCAAGGTGCTGCAGTTATTCTGGGATTTCGCTGTTTCCATTATCGTTATTAATATCCGGACTTGGTTCTAGTGTTTCCGGGACTTGATGTTCATTATCCTTAACACCTAAGTCTTTAGCTTCAATCAGCTGTTCGTTGTCCACACCCTCCAACGGGACTTCGTCAATAGGAAGCTGCTGTTTCACTACCATTTTGAAGCAGCTATTTCAAAAGCCGAAAGCAATCTGTTTACAGATGTTGAGTATTTTTGATCAGTCAGATTATTCCCTCCACCCTATCGATAAGATCTCTTACTACGACCTTCTTTATATTAGGATACTTTGCTACACATTTCGTCTTTAAACGGTATCCTTTTTTTATTTTCGTTTTAAACTTCGCACTTTCGTAGTATATGCGCAAGAATTTCCCCTTTATTGTGGTTTCCCGCTTGATCCTCTCCAACGGTATTTCTGTCGAGGTGATTGACGGCAAATAGATAACGCTAGCCAAAGCATCCTCAGCAGGCACAGTTGATGTTTAACTGCTTACCGTTTGTCGCAGATATTCTTGCTGGCCAGCTTTTTGGCTAGTGAGATCTGCCTGACCATCTTCCAAACCACCATGACCACGTGCTAAGCTAAATACTGTAGCTTCTAGCGGCGGCTCCAGGTGCACACCAACGTACCTCGGGAAGCGGCAAGGGTTTCAAAGTATTTAAAAAGGTCACCATTACTATGTATGGGTTCTGGTGTTCTTCTTAGTCCCTCTTCTCTTTGTTATCTGCCTGTCTGGCATGGGAAACCCTGTCAGTACCAGTGTTGCCGCCAACATAGTTGTCAAAGTCATGACAGGAAAGCTCATGCTCTAACGCAATACCAACGCGAAAACATCTTCGGTAGGGAAAGCCATTAATATTATTATATTTTTTTATTTCAAACTTTTACTAGAGTGAAGCCGGTCTTTCATCACAGCCACAGACTAAGTCAAGTAGTCAAGTGACTTATGAGATGAGGATGTTATAAGTTAATTCAATAGAATGTTTGAAAACTCTTGCGATGATGTTCTAGGTACAAAACAAGGAGCCTGGTGTAGTGCAGAGTTCTTCTTTTACCGCTGCTATAAGGAGGGTGGGGGTATCGAATTTTGGGTTGATCTAGAATACCTGTATTGCTTATTTTGGTATCGCTGCCTTATGAGGCTGTGGGTGAAAGTAAATAATTACAAATTGCCATGCTAGGTTTATGATTGCTAGTGTAAAATATTATTTTATATTTAAAACTATATATAATTAATTGGGCCATTTAATTCGTCTCATTGCATCTGATATCATCATACAAAAATATAGATTTGTTTCATTATATAAAACTTTGTCTCTTCTCCGGTTTCAGCCGACGACGAAAAGTCAATGTAGAAATACTAGGATATACGGCGTGTAAATTATTCTACAGGGATGAAGTTCGCTATAAAATTACTAAAAACCATATTTGTACTAATATGGCGGTTGGAGAAAGATTCTTCACCCATAAAGACTGCGGTTCTGCTTTAGTATTTCAAGATAAACTAGTGGGTGTTCTCCTTTTTGCTGGACACGATCTACCAGGTGGATCTAGGCCTGATGTTTTTATACGTGTAAATGCTGATAACGATTATTACAATTGGATTAAGTCAAATATTCGTTTATTTTTAAATCCCTGGGATGGATCCGATCGACTGCCATACCTTTATACGGCGCAAACACAAACCTTGTTCTACAGAGCCGGTGAAAACAATCGATTTGTACATCCACACCCTGCACACTTTTCACACCCTCCACCAAATCCACCCCATCCCCCTGTAATTCATGTATAATATTACTGACAAAAATTATTATTAAGGGCAACTTAAAAAGTGCACCCCGCTTTATTGAAAACTTGTTCCATCTCTTTCTTTCTTTGTCACGGATCATGACACAAGGCTTGAATCCCCAGTGTGACAACCATATAATTAATTTTGTTAGTTTTGTTTATTTCAAATAAATTAATTTAGTCACAAGTAGTTGCATTTTTAATATAATTTTCAAGTAAAATTATGAATTTTCAATAAAAGAAATTAATGTTTAATGAAGTAGAATTAAGCAGGTGAATTTTAAATATAAAAAGTAAATGATTAATCTGCAACCTAGGAGATGGATGTTTGATAAATTTTCAACTGAATTGTTGAATTTTTCATTAAAAATTGTCAGCTTTCAACCAATAATGGAATAGGTGAATCTTTAGTAAAGAAAGTTAAATTATAGAAGAATAAATTATCAACCAATGTATTAAATATTTACCAAAGTAGCAACTATATTAAACCAAATAGAGGAATACAATAATAATAATAATAGAAAATACAATAATTTGTCAGTTATTAACCAAAAATACAATAGTCACAAGTATACTTTTATTAAATATATTGATTTGGCAGAATTATATTCAATATAATTATAAAACGTCAATAGGTTTAAGAAAAGGAATATTTAGAAAAAAAATTAGCGAGTAGCATACAGTTTTAAGTTGCGAAAATATTTTATAACATTTGTGTACTTTTAAGAAATATATTTAATTTTAGGAGGAAAGATTTGTTAAGCTTAAGAATTATCTACCAGATAAAGTCTTGGCTAAAATTTCTGAAAATTTTTGGTGCGGAAATTGTTATTCAATATTTTTATTTATGAATTCTTGTGAAAATAAATGTAAATTAGAAGAAATAAAATGGTTTACAAGTAAAACAAGAATCAGGATGATTAAACATTTTGTCTCCAAATAAAGCTAAGGTTTATCTAGCTTCAGCAATGCTGCCATCATAAAACGGGAGGAAAAGACCATTAGTTTTGAAACATTGGGTAACATAATATGTTTAAATTTTTTTTAATAAGCCTTATTATAGGATAAGCTCAGTTGGAGAAAATGTGCTTGTTATCGAGCGTGTTAATCATATTTTGTAAATAACTGTTTATTTAACTTTTTATGGAAAGTTCAAGAAATAACTTCCATCCAATAACTTTTAATTTTGACACCGCAATCCTCTGCTATTGTGCCCGGAAAATGCATTAAAAAATGCAAGTAGCAGATTCATATGAAATTCATGCTAAAGATGGAGTCTTTTCGAATTTCTTAAACATTCATTTTTTATTCGAAAAAATAAAAGTTTTCAAGCACTTTTAAATTTAATTGCAATTATTTGAGAATAAAACAAGATTACAAAATGGATTTAAGAGTCTACTGGGATTCTAATAGTTATCCCTAATGCTCTTGGGGTCGCTGAACACGAATTCATTCGCAGAATTGAGCCAGCATGTCAGGATTTGCAGTAAAATTAAAAAAATGGTTAAATAAATTTTAGTCACTTACAATAAAATTCCGATATAAAATCAACAGAAAAGACTAATATACTATTTTAAATTATAACTTTTTCATAAAAATAAAATTTTTCAAGTCCGTACAAAGTATCCCTAGCAACGAAGAGACCAATAAATAAGCATTAAAGATATGACAGACCGTATATGATGCAGGAAATATGTATAAATTTATCTCAAGCTTAGGACATTATATCAGTACAGTAAATGTAAAATCACAGTTGTCAGTAAAAGCTCAATTTATAGTGAAATTTAAAAAGTCTATGTTATATTTCAAAAATGTTTAGGAATTAATGTGAATGTTTTCTTCGATATGTATAAGATAAACATAAATTAAAATAATAGAACAATCGCTGTATAAGACAAAGGGATTTCAGTTTAGAAAGCATCCAGAACGAAATAGAACCTACTATGCCCACGACGTGGTTTTCGAGTAACGTTTAAAGTAAGAATTAATCTAAAATTTTAAATATAAGGCAACCGTACGATACTTCCCTTTGTACCGTAAGTTCATTGAATTAAATGATCAGAAATAGAAATATGTTGCTAGTGGGTCGCAAGTTCTCTGTAAGGTGAAAAGAGGTGAGAGAGAGAGAGAGAGAGAGAAATGGGTGCGATGAGCGCGTTAGGGAAAGTGGCAAATTTTGAAAAAGAGAAGCAGGGAGAAAGATAGGTGAGGATTAAGGTTGGTCATGAGAGTGAAAACAGGTGAGAAGGGTCGTTAGTAGTGTGTAAGATGGAGAGTGTAAGAGAAATGTGGCGATGTTTTATGAAAATTCTTGGTTTGGGGATTGCGAGTTTGGGGCTTGTTGGTTTAAGGATTGTGGATTTGGGGCTTGCAGGTTTCAGGTTTGTGGGTTTCGGGATTGCGGGCATGGGGATTGTACGTTTGTGGATATTCAGCTTGTGGGTTTAGGGGTTTGCGGGTTTGGAGTTTGTCGGTTTGGGGTTTGTAGTGTGATGTTGCAATTTTTGCATCATACAATAGTCGCATTTTTTTGTAATTATTTATAAATATGGCACTTCTAGGATCACAGACACTCCAGGACTCATTCCTTTTGTATCTTATTATTTATATTTAAGGCTAATTCGTTTTCTTTCCTTTTGTATTATTTTCTCGGAGATCAACATTACCTGGAAAATAAAGGATCGTCGACATCTAACGAGACGTCCGAGGGATTCGCTTGACACCTTTTTCGACTCAAGGATTTAAAATATTTTCTCCAACTCTATCTTGTATTGATGCTCCATCGTGCGTTGTGCGTTGAAACATCGTAGCTGGATGAGAAGGATTGATTTTAAATATTGCCGCCAACCTCCATCTATGTTAATTACTGCCAACTACCATCTCTACCTCTTCTTGGTGATTCTTCTTGTGTTGGGCGTTGCCTCATCATGGCTTGAGAAGGATTCTTAGTCAATCTCCAGCATAGCTAGTGAGACCTCTGTAGGCTAGGCCCGAAATACTACGATTTGAATTAATTGTATTTTCTAGGAAAGAACTATATTATTGCCTAGTGAGCCTGAATTTATTTTATTGAGTCATGGATTGTTGTTGGTTTGAGCATTAACATTAATTGTAAGTTATTAGATTTTAGATTTTTTTACATTTGTTTATATATTTTTTTGAGAAGTTCTGATTTGAGTTGTTTTATTGTTCATAAATTTGATTTTGAAAAACGATGTAAATTTGTATATGAAACTCTAACTTTTGATTAACATCGATTCATAATTCTGAATAAATGCATTGTGAAACCTTCCTTCCCCCTCTACCAAAATGTGTTAAGCCGAGCTAGCTGAGTAAAAATTCCGGTACACATTGTTTCAGAGCTAACATCTATTTTAAGTTAAATATCTTATGTTTCATTAATTGAATTTATTGACTGAGAAAGTTCTAATTCAATTTAATAATCGGTTGACCGAGAAAGCCCTGATTATAACTTTATATTACGTTGAGCTATGTTTTGTTGAATTATGTTGATCTACAAGAGATCTGGCGCCCAAAGTATTTTCTTTTGTTTTACGTTACAAATCCTGAAACTAAGCGCCGAAGGTAGATTATTATCTATCTGTCATCTCGAGAGATAAGAATATCACAGTAGGTTTGTGGATATGGAGCTTGTGGGTTTGGGGTTTGTGGGTTTGTAGATTTGGTGTTTATGGGTTTAGGGATCGTTCACATATTACGTAAGGATGTTTTCTTTTGTTTATATCGTTGTGTCATTTTTTATTTAATGGCAACTTTATTCTCATCTTTATTTAAACAAAAGGAAACAGCCTTACGTAATATATGAATGATCCCTTAGGGTATGTGGGTTTGGATATTTGTTGATATGAAGCTTGTGTATTTGAAGTTTGTGGGTTTAGAGCTTGTTGGTTTGGGGTTTGTGGGTTTGTTGATATGGAGCTTGTGGACTTGAGGCTTGTTGGTTTGGGGTTTGAGGGTTTGGGGTTTGTTAGTTTCTGGGTTTGAGGCTTGTTTATTTGGGGTGTGTAGGTTTGGGGACGAAATATATGCAGAAATTCCAGGTTTTTAACCATTCTTTTAATTTTACTGAAAATTCAGACATTCTGGCTCAATTCTGCTAATGGATTCGTGTTCAGCGACCCTTAAAAACATAAAGTGTACCTATTAGAATCTCAGTAGACTCCGAAAACCTTTTTTTGTCCTGTTTTATCAGTACAAAGCAGTATCTTTTTTATGGAAAATTTTCCACTATTTTATTGAAAATTCGCTAGTTTGGTTGAAGATTTTTATTCTAGTTCACAGATAATTAATTTTGTTTAAAATTTACTTATTAAAAAAAAATATTTTTAGATTAAAATCTAGTATGTTTTGGTTATAAATTCAACTCTCTTGTCAAACATTCTTTTTTTTTTTTAAACTAAAAATTTTGGATAAAATTTTATTTCTATCTTGAATAAAAGAAAGTTAGGGTAGAAAGCAAGGTTTTTGCTGAACATTTCTCTTTTAGCTTTAAAACTGAGTTTGTTTTGGTGAAGGATTTAAGGTCTTTGTTGAAAAATCATTTTTTGATTTAATTCAACTGCTGTTAATCACAAATTACAATATTTGTTGGTGTAACAATCAACAATTATACTTTTTTTCAATAATTTTTTTTTGACCAAAGATTCTTGAATTTGCTTGATAGTCTAAAAAGTTTTTTAAAAATTACTTTTTCCTCGTATCCTTTGGAGTTATAAACTCGTATATTCACTTAAAAATGCATGTGTTTTACATATTGCTCACGTAGTTTGTGAGTAGCCCTTTATAAAATTCTGTGTGAATGTTTTTACTAAAAGAATTTAAAATGTATGTAAAAATAAAAATAATTTTACGCATAAATGATTGATCTTCTAAGTGAAAGGTTGTTTCTTAATCTAAAAGAAAAATGTAAAATATTCAGAGGAAATGAAAAATAAATCAATTGGAGATATATAGTTCGATATGGCAAATTTGAATTAATCTTAAATTTATTATTTATTTGAATACCACTGAATTTTTAAAATATTTTATTCATTTTATTATCTTGAAAAATGACATTAATCATACAACTACTAATTACATATTAAATCAAGTATTTATAAATGTCGGAATTTTAAAGCTTTGCTAATCTCAAAATAACCAGCGCTTACAAGTTTTAGTTTTTTCTAAGTAAATTTATTTACAGAACTTATCGATTATAGCATAATCGTAGGTTTGAAGTTAATAGATTTTATGCAAATACAATTAAATTATCCTTGTGCTTTAGAGTTTTTAGAGCGTTTGAATTGAAAACGCCAAAAATTAACTTTAGAGATGAAGCTTTAGTTTAAAAATTTAATTAATTTAATATAAACAATGCAATTAAAATATTGAAAAATGATAATTTTTTAACTATCATAAAAATTCAACTTTTGATTTATATTGTCAGTAAAGTTAATTCCGCTAATGTCAAATACAAATTTCAATTCTGCTAAATATTTCTGGCTTCGTTTGAATAATAAATTTTTTATTGACAAATCTATTTTTTTTCTTATTTGTATTACACACAGGAATGTGGATTTTGCAAAATTCTTTTCTTCGAGTTTATAAGTGACAATAATGCTTTCGAAATTTTCGTGACAAATCGGTTTTTTAGTAAATGGCAGTAGAAATCTAATCTCTTTTGGTTAAGTATTAAGTTATTTTGTTAAAAATTCATCTTCTTTGGTTTAATTCAACAATTTAGTAAAAAAATTAATTTTTTTCTGTTTCGAAATTCACCGTTTTTTCAAAATTTAGCTCTTTTTGTGGAAAATAATTTATTGTTTAGTTTGAAAATTCATCTCTAACTGGGATCAAAAATGTACCTTCTTGGTTAAAAGTTAAATTACTTGGTTAAAGTTCTTTTTGTTAAGATTCATCATTTTAGTTAAAAATTAATTTGTTTCTTTGTTTAGTACCATCAAAATTTAAATTTTGGATTTTTCGGACTTTCTTCTAATTTAATTAATGAAATCTCACTTCAGACTAGTTATCTACTGACTAGTATGACGCAATTCTCCGCAAAACTAGCCGGTTAAGCGCTAGGGTTAGTAGAACGGAATTTAACATAACGTTAAATTGAGCCAGCTGACAAATTTTGTTGAAATTAAGAAATGGAGTTGAGTATTTTTTTATTGTACAAAACACTTGCTACTGATACGCATGTTTGTTGTTGTTAGTTAGTGGAAGCTTCTAATGTGTCCCCTAAGGGTTTACATTTTTTCTTTCACCTTCTTCCTATTCCTTAACAC
>JAAAKG020045741.1:0-18690 GCA_010014905.2 Druon quercuslanigerum
CAAACTTGCCCGCCGCGCTAACTACCGGTATGTGGTGGAACTAATCTCATGCCGTATCTAGGACCTAATATCTTTGTTAGTAGCACTGCTACTTACAGGGTTTCCCATGCTAGACAGGTAGATAACGAAGAGAAAAGGGACTAAGCAAAATACCAAAACCCATAAATAATAATGGAGGACATATTAAAGATTTTGAAACGCTTGTAGCTTCGCGAGGATCGTCGGGCGCCCCTGGAGCCACCGCTGGGAACCACCGCATGCGGGACGGTGGTTTTCTGGTGAGCTGCAAGAACATATGCGACAAACAGTAAGCAGTAGAAAATCAACTGTGCCTGCTGAGGATGCTTTGGTTGGCCTTAGCTATTTGCAGCCAACGACCTTAACAGACATACCGTGGGAGAGCATCAAGTGGGATACCACAATGAAAGAGGAATTGGTGCGTCTCTATTACGAAAGTGATCAGGTTAGATATGGATGTCAGCAAAGTAAGGTGAAAATTGGGTCGATTAACTCAATATAAGAAAGGAAATAGAAGTTTAAAGCAAAATAAGCAGCAAGATACCGAAGTCCCTCAATTGGAACACATGACTAACTACTGGTCGGGTGTTTGGGGGAAAATGAACAGATGCAATTTGGACCCTGTATGGTTAAAACTGGAGAAAGCAAGGGCAAGAAATAGCACTAAATTGTAGCTGACAAGCATTACAGCATGAGCTACAAGTACCTGACGAGTGTGCATCATGCGTTGGCAAGATGTCTTTAGAAGATCATTGAACACCCACATGTGATGCCAGGCTTAATGCTCCAGGGTACTGTCTTGCGGGTATTATTGCAGATAAGGTATATTCTCATTGCTACGAGAATGAGATCCTTACAGAGGAATAAAAGGGATGTTTTTAAAAACTCGCGAGACAGTAAAGATCTAGTCACTATAGACGCTGTTGCTATGACTACAAGCAAACGTTTTCTTCCATGCCGCATGACTATTTCCTTAAACTCTTAAAACTTTGAAGAATATGTTCACGCAACAATGACTTTGTGAGTCGTCCGATGAGGCATTGGGATACAAGAATCAAGAAATTTGATCATGTACCACCAAGGATGACTAGATCAATACGCATTACGACGGGTATATTTGAAGGAGACTTCTTTAACGCCCTATGGTTATGTTTAGCGTTGAACTGATTAAGAACACATGATAATGAGGATGGTCATCAAGTGACACATCTTCTGTACATGGATGAACTGAAGCTGTTCGCTAGTTCAGCGCAGAAACTGCAGCAAGTGCTAGATATCACAGAGCAGTTTTCCAATGATATCCACGTGGAGTTCGGACTAGAAAAATGCAGAACAGGCACAATCTGGGTATTCTTGAATGTAAGGGTATTCAGCATACAATATTCAAGACAAGCCTAACGACTACCTTCAATAAGAGACTCAGATTGATTATGAAGAGTTTTTAGGTCGGCAAAGAAAATCAGAATAATCAACACTTATTTCATCCCTGTCCTCACGTACTGTTTCGGTCTCATAAAATATTCTAACACTGACCTTAAAGTCAGAAATGGTGTTGTAGATGTGAAAAAACAGTGTGAGTCACCAGTTATACAGTTGCGAGCCTATTTTAACAGCAAACGAGATGTTGCGCTTTACAGCGCCATCTCTAAAGCGAATCTTGACTACACGAACTTGAATTTGTCCTGAGATGAGGCCTTGAATATCAGCACAGATCAACTGATCAACCAGAAGGAAAATCATTTAAACCAAATACCGCTCCTCCGGTTCCTTCTCCATAACTGTGATGATGGCGTCCGGAACGATATTTCGATTTCAAACGTAGTTTGTTTCTCGCAGTCATGAATGGGGAGCAATGGGTTCATTTCAAGTAAGAGAGCGATTAAGAATATAGCCTAAATCTTTTACAGATTCCACAAACTGAATGAGACGTCCATCAATAAATTTCCCTTCTATCAATTGCCTGGTACGGAATCTGTACTGCATTGGACTCATTAAATATTAAGTTTCAATGTATACCGTAAGTTCCTGGTGGACAATGAGTCCCAAAGATTTAGACGAGAAAAAGAGGATGGAAGAATCGCCACTTTCCAGGTATCAGAAAATATTTCTACCTGTGAAGATGAGTTATAAATGTGCAGGAGAATAGGACCAATGAGTAGTAAATCTGGTCCAATTATTTTAATTAAACTGCCATAACAACCTTGAGCATTTGATTTCACCCCTAAGAGTATTTTATTTGGAGTTTTTTTGCGATAGTCAGAAAAAAAAATTTTGTATCGTCAAAAGTAGAAGGAACTGCGGACGCGGAAGTAGTTCTGTTTACATGGAGCGTGGATTTTGTGGTGAAAGGTGTGAACAGATCTTAAATAATACTATAATACTATACTGCACTAATAATACTATTTTTTGTTAAATGTAGAAGTGTTCAAGAAGCCTTTCCGTAAAGCTAAAGTGACAGAGAATAGTAAGCAACAAAATCCAGTTCACAAGATTACCTTTGAAAATAAGGACCAGTACACATAAAAGGATAAAATAAGAGTGTAGATATAAATCTAAAAAAATCTTAAGTTATATTGAAACATGAAATTGTAAGTATACCGTGAAAGTAAGAATCAAAAATATAGGACAAAAACTTAACAGATATTCTTGTAGAACATTATCAATCCTAATAGATTAGTTAGAAAAACTGAGAAACCTTTCAGTGACGAAGTAAAATGTATTACTTGAAAAATTATTATGTATGCTTGATGTGTTGGAAATCGGCCTAAATGACAGGTTATACTAGATTTACTGACTTTTATACGGATGATGATACTAGGAAGCAGTGGTTGCTATCTATGTCCCTTGATGGTCTCCAGATTAGACAGGTAAATTCGTGGAGACCCATCCACCTTGCGAAAAAAATGTTCTGGCACCCAATCCACAGATACTTAAATATTTTGTCTCTTCTGCGAACCAGGGCAATGGCGTAGATTTTACAGTTCAAAAATGGTAGGATCTCTTGGAGATACATGATGTTTATTTTTACTAGACCAGCCTAGGATACCATTAGCGAAGTCTCTGAGAACCTTCCGTCTCTAAATGATTTTGTCTTGCAGTGGCTGATTGCCAAGTTTCGCAAGAATGATAGGGGGGTTGGAAAATTTCGTGAGTTCAGGTGCCTTTATAATTCTATATATTTTGACCGCATCTTAAAACTGCATCAGAAAAAGGACTCGCAGTCGGAGAACGACACAGTTTGCCAGGAGCGGAAAGCCGGTTACACCGTGGTTCCTGCGCTCGACGAACTGATTAAATTGACCTACGGCCACGGTTCACTAGACAAAAGGGCGGCGATAACCAGGGTAATCTGTCTGACGTCTCACTTCCCTTCAAAGTCCCTCCTCACCACCTAGACATCTCCCGCAATAACTCTTGGTGAAATCCACCTGACATGCGACCACCTGGCGCAACTACAGCCGTATGTCGGGCAAAGAGGTTCGCTGGCTAATAACACGCCTAACCTGGACTAACCCGAGTTTCTTCCCTCGCTTTAAAAGTTCACTCGATATGTAACTACCTGGAGAAACTATGGTCGTCTGTCAAGCGAAGGGTTTTGCTGACTCACCCTGAGCCCACGCTCGGCCGACGTGAAGTCCTCCATTGTCTCCTAACACTAACTTCACTGACATCACCGTCCGCTTTCCGGCGTTCACCTTGCACAGGGACCGGCCTGAACATGCTTGCGCACATCCACTTTGTCTCTTCTCTTGCTCACGCACGCACTTCGAAACCAACTCTTACTCTATTCTCTAGATTAGAACCGCACATTCTACACTTACAGCCAAGAGTTTGTCAGCCGCGAACGCAGTACACTTACGCTTAAAAATGTCAACGGCATACACTCATACGTATTCTACACGCTCCCTGTTACACTCATACTTAAAATTAATTTAGTTGTGTACCTTGTAGGGGCATAAATCCATATTTTGTTCTATTTCTACATAAAGCCGACATTACATTATTTATCCCTAAAGTAAACCCTGGCCAGGGTGACCAGGCCTGACCCCCTAGTGAAACACATCTTTACTAACTTTAGTATACATTCGCCACATTTTGAGCCAAAACATTCACGATGATAGCTGCAGACCGTGTCATGCAAATCCCGAGCAGCTAGACCACATAGTATCTGGTTCTCCAACTTACACGGGAACGACGTACATCCTAAAGATTAATTCGGTACTAAGAGTGCTTTATTACCATCTTTGTCACTCTTGCGACATTAGCCCTGATATCGCTCTGCAAAATGCTCCTCTGGAAATAGAGTCAAATGGCAAAAATGAGAAGTCTGCGCTTGTACGATCCATCAGAATGTTAAATTGATGTTGGATACTATCGCAATTAAGTAACTCACCCTGAGTTCGAAAAACCCGAGAAGTTCTTATAAGTGCTGCTTACAAGAAATCACTTGTAAGAATCGTGGTTTTAGTCATAGGGAAAAGCGTAACGCAAATTATTTTTATGATGAATGAGCAAAATGGCCAGGAATTAAGAGTTTTTCACAACATACACAACAATTATTGGAAGGAGAACACGTCGATAATGTACAATTCAGCACCTGGATTGCGATAGACAGAGCGACTTTACAAACTCAAATACTTCCTTCAACAGACATCGCAGCACTTATTTGTGAAAGGAAAGGGGACTCATGTTCGAAAAATTGCCCCTATTCGTGAAAGGCAATAGTTAGTAAATTGAGAATCCAAATTTCTTGTTTAACTTCTGATTGTGACTAGCACATTGTGTCTGTTTCTTTTATTTTGACAGAAAGCTGAATTTTTTGGCGTAAATCCACCATAATGGATCCGCCATGTCAAATTTTGATATTTCGACAGCAGAATCTTAATCAGCGACCACTAAAACCTTGTAAATGCAATTTGCAAGTAGATTTCATCAATAATTGAATTTACTGAAATCTTGTAGACCATTTACGGAAGGGCTTCGAAAGTTCGCTCAAGAACTGAGTACCTTCAATCAATGTAGTTTAATATTAAAGAATATAATAGAAATAAATTTTAGTCATGATTTCACATAATTATAATGTAGTGCATTACAATGATGTCGACCCTGGTCGACATACCAGGTCCTGGTTCCTGGGTCGTGGACCCAGGAACGGCCTTTTGCTGGACTCTTCGTCCTAGAGGTGGACTCTCTTTAGTGTAATATGGCTTAGTTGAGGCCTGTACCAAGCTCGTCTCCCCATGATTCGCGTCTTTAAGGTATTCGTCCCCTGTTTATTAGTATCATTCCTAATTTGACCAATTCAGGGAAGAATGAAATATTTCGAGTCAGGTGGCAAAGCGCTCCTTTATCTAAATTTGCCGTTCTTTCGTCTTCTACTGCAAGCATCGTTAACTTGAGGAATAGACCCTGCAAGCATGTCAGAAAATCAGCTGTTCTTTCTTTGCGACTTGTTCTTCAAGGCGCCACTGATAATTGATGTCTCTGTACATCATTAGAAAATCAGTTTTTAAATGCTGCCATGTAGGCTAGCCATGACAGTTATATCGGAAACATTGCAGGGGTAATTTACCTAGGATGGGTGCATTCCCTATCATCAGTTCCTCATCCTTAAGGCCTGATACCGAGCGCTCCTCCTCTACCCTCGTTAAAAAGTTTTCGGCACTCGTTTCATTATCCCCACTGAACGTGACTTCCCAATTTTTTACGATAGTATCCACGGTTGTATGCTGGGACCTATTATTGGAGTACCGCGTGAAGGGGGTTTAGCCTCTCTTGACTGATTGGGATCTGCAAAAATGGCTGAATACGGTGACAAAGTGTAGTAAGGCATCTCAATGGTTGCCTGCTGAAAGGAGGGAAAGGAGTAGGGTTTGCCCCTACTCCATGTGATGCCCCTACATTGCTGAAAGTTGTACTGTGGACCAGAGAGATCTCATTTTGCCCTGAGCCTGACAGATACATGTTTTAAATGAGCTGTGTTCGTATTGGCTCGAATCCTAAAGATGGTGTCAGTGGACTCCGCGCCCATCCCCTATTTGGATTAATTAGGGTTTAATGAATACCAGATCGAGAATTTGGAACATTACTGGCTACTGAGGAACAATGTGGGTTTTCATAGTGCACACGAGAATACGTGAGGCTAGCAAAACACGGAGGACGCACTAGTGACAGAAGTGTGAATGCTAGTAGCGACCGGACTTCCCCCGAGTGGAGTAAAACTCGCCACACACTTTCATCAATTCCCTCCTGCAATTCGGCTGAGCGATGCTCGTTTCCCAAGGCCGCAACAGTCTTGAAAGACATCTGTAGGTTAAAAAGGGTACTGCTGCATGTAGCGGACCCAGTTACCTATAGAAGTGTGGTACTTGGGGGAGTGGGAGGTGGTCAGCGAGATTACTGACAGTGCTGGTAGTGAATTGGACCGGGTAGAAATTTGCCACAAGTCACGATGGGCTATTGTGCGGGAACCGTTGTCGAGTGACGCGTCGAGGAGAAGGAAAAGGTGGAACTAACGAAGATAGAAGGCGAGGGAGAGAACGTCTAGCGCAAGTGAGGGGGAGAATCTTTTGAAGAGGAAGAGAAATGGTCTAGAAAGCGAAAAGAGAAAGGTTGAGGGCAGTGAGGTTAAAATGGAGATAAAAGAGACGGCGGCAAAGAAACTAGAAGGGGCAAAGAAGGACGATTAGGATTTCTGGAAGTATATCCAGAAATATGATGTAGTAGGACTGGTAGAGACGCAGGTTGGAAAGAAAGGAATGGGATATAGTAGAGCCAAAGTTGTTAAGGGGGTACAGGTGGAGGCTCCAGGAGGCGGTCAGAGTCAAGAAAAAAGGAAGGACTAGGTCGGGGAATAATAAAGGGGACTAGGGATTAATTAGACGAAGAAGTTTATGGATAGAGAGAGAGGGAGGGCGTGCAAATGAGGTCAGTGAAGATTGGAGAGGATAGGAGAAAGTGTGCAGTGACAGGTTGTGAGAAGTTTTTGCAGATTTTGCGTGGAAGGTGTGAGTAAAGCGTGAGGGTGGAAGACTGAACGGTGAGTAGAGCTGTGAGGGGTGAATAGAGGAGTTGAAAAATAATTTTCATTGTAGTTGTGGGGTGGAATTTAGCTAATTAGGGTAAGTGAGGTTAGGTTGGCAAGGGAGCGGGGTAGTTTTGTGGTCAGGAGTTTGGTTTTTCATTTTAGGCATAGGTGGTTCTAGTAGTGCTGGGGGTTATTAGGGGAGAGTAAAGGGTATCTGCAGGGGCTGTGAGGGAAGAAATAGTGCAAAACAAGCAAAATTTGGGGTAGTGCAAAACAAGCAAAATTTGGGGTGACGGTTACCGACGGAAGAGCGGGATCTGGGCAGCGACAGTATTGGCAGTGCATGTAGTGAACTCGAGGGGACGCTAAGAAGAAGGAAACGCCAAAGCAAGAGAGAGAGCGTCTAGCGCAAGTGAAGGGGAGGATCTCTTGATGGAATATAGGAATAAGTCCATGAAGAGGGAGAGGGACAGGGCAGTAAAGGTAGGAGGGGTAACATACAAGTTTGTGACCGTGTACAATAAGGATAGGATGGTAAGTGTTAAAGAACGGGTGGAAGACGTAATAGAAGGAAGGAATGCTTGTATGGTGGTAATTGGGTACGGGAACTTTAATGCGAGAAATGAGGGGGGAAGGGGACCTGTACCGGTAAGGGAAGAGCTTCGAAAGGAAATCGAAGGATAAGTTAATAAATAAAGAGAAGGATATTCTAAGAAACTGGATGGAGGACAGAGGATGGGCTGTGGCGAATGGTATGGTAACAGGGGACGAAGAGGGAGAATAAAAGTATGTGAATAAGATAAGGGTGTCTGTGATGGACTACGTGATAATGAATATGCAAGGGTGGGAGGAGATAGAGAAATTCGCAGTGGAAGGGAGGGTGGATTCAGATCATCATACATTAAGTTTGTGGATAAAGGGGGAGGTTTTCGGAAGGCTTCAAGGGGGCTTAAGGGGGCTTTAAGGGGGAATCGGTGGAAGAGATATGGGAGGATCTGAAAAATAAAGTAAAAGGGTGTTTGCAAAAGAAGGTATTTAGAAAGAAGAAGAAAGGAATAGTGAAGCCGTGGTGGGATAGAGAATGACAAATGATGAAAAGAAAAGGGAAAAGAAAGTGCAGGAAGTGGAAGGAAGGAAATGCGTAAAGGGAGGAGTACGCAGAAATGAGGATGGAGTTTAGGATGATGTGTAAGAAGAAAGAGCAGGAAAAGAAAAAAGAGCTGGAAGAGGAGTTAAGAAGTGTTAAGACAGAAGGGGAAGTGAGGAAGATAATTAATAGATTTAGGAAACGTAATGTGGCTGCGGAAGGATGTTGAGGGGAAAGGCATTCTGCCGAAGACGCAGGCGGGCTTTAGGGAGGAAAGGAGTACCATTGACTATATTTACGTTTTGCAGCACGTGGTGGAGAGAGAACTAGTCAAAAAGGGTGCCAAAGTGTACGCGTTTTTTGTAGATCTAAAAAGCGCGTTCCATTCGGTGGATAGGGGGAGGTTTGTGGGAGGCAATGGAAGAGAGGGGAGTGAAGAGAGGCCTGATCGAGAAGGTGAGGGAGGTATATGAGGGGGCGAAAGATAGGGTGAGAGGAGGGGAGGGAATCTCTGAAGGTTTTTGGCTGGATAAGGGGTTGAGGCAGGGATGCCCACTTAACCCAACGCTGTTTGCAATTTTAGTCGCAGATATGGAAAGTAAGCTAGCGGCCAGAGGGGTAGGAGAAGTTAGGGTAGGAGAGGTAAGGCTATGGTCACACGCATATGCAGATGACATAGTGCTGCTAGCAAAGAGCGAATATGCTTTAAAGGAAAGGATGAAAAGGTTGAGAATATGCTTAGACAAAAATAGATTAGAGTTAAATGTGAATTAATCAAAGCTAATGGTGTTCAGAAAAGGAGGGGAGAAAGATAAGGGAGGGGAGTGGAAGTGGAAGGGAAAAGGGGTACACGACGTGAAACAGTTTGTGTACGTGGGCTTCCTGTTTCGGAGGAATGGGGGAGTGGATGGTCATATAAAAGAGAGAATGAGAAGGGCAAATCTGGTGATGAGGCAAGTGTGGGGGGCTGGGAAACAGGTTGTTTGCAGATGATTTTTTAAAGAGAATGAAATTGTTTAATTCGCTAGTGATGATTGTCTTATTTTACGGAGTGGAGGTGTGGGGGTGGAAGGTAAGTGAGGAGGTAAATAGGATACAGGTGGTATGTAAAGTGGATCCTGGAGTTAGCAAGAAATACGCCGAACTATATTATCAGGAGGGAGACAGAAAGAACGCGTTTAGTCGCGAGTCCTCTGCTTCTTGGTCCTAGGCTTGGACGAGCTATCGTCGGAAATGGGAGCCACCACAGCATCTTCAGTCTGAGTACAGTTTTGGGAAGTACTCTTTCCAACTTCGACCTTCTCCTTTCTGGAAATAGCTCTCATCCTAGCCGTTCTTCCGACGTTCTCGATGAGATCCCTGTAGAAACCCTTGCTCGTAATTGAGCGATCGTGGAGTCTATCCACTAATCTCTCCGCCTCTTTTAGGCCTTCCCTAATTGGCAGCCACATATTTGCCTTTGAGCTGCTAAAGTGCCGCATTTCCTTCACTTTCTTTTGTAGCTCTACGAGGAGATGATGCTGCTCCATGAGCGTCACTTCTATCTTGGTTTTTTTCAATATTCTCCATGCTGTTCCTACGAGTAGCTAGGGAAACAGAAGTCCACAGAACAACAACATTCCGAAGAGCCCCGCATGCGGAGGTAAGGTCTAAATACTCTAGGCGGCGATCTGGTATCCTAGATACACCGTTTAGAGCACCATACCCTGGTGTCAATCAGTCCTCGTTCTGAACACCTTAACTTGGATGGTTTTTTTCTCGGTGTATCCTTCACCCAGTCTGTTTGGTCCGCGGGGCCTATTTTATTTCAGCCCTACCCTCTGTTACCAGCGAGAGTTCCCCTATCCGACGCATGGGTCGCGCCCCGTATGGGTGACAGACTCCCCCTATAAAATGGATTGCAGATGGATGAACTGAGAAGGATGCATGACGAAGGAAGGAGGGTGTATGAGTTGGTTAAATGGAACATCTATGTGTAGATTATGCCAAGAATGCATGGAGAGTTATAATAGGTTCTGGCTTTCTTTGAGAGAAGAGGACGTGTGAACTATGGGGGAAGAGATGTCAGTCAAAACTAATGTGGATTTAGAATGACGAGAATAATCCCCCAAAAAAACTAGGATGACCAAATACTAGAAGCTTTATTTTAATATCTATTTGATTAGTTAACCATCAAGAGTTTTTGTATCTAGAATTACATTTGATACGCCCCCTGTTGTCCGCGAGAGGTAATCTTTCTTTTGGACTTTTTGTCAATATACTCAATTTTTCAACCGTTAAAAGTGTATTAACCAGTTTATTTTTGCACATCGATTAAGTTTAAACTATTGTTGCTATCACAAGTCTTTTATGCATGATGCATAGAACTTCTGCAATGATGTCTTAATTTAACTAAAAATTTCTTTTTCAGGTTGTTGTTACCAATACAATCCCTCATGAGCTGCAAAAGATGCAGTGCCATAAAATCAGAACTGTCGACATTAGTATTCTGCTGGCAGAGGCTATTCGACGTATACACAATAAGGAATCAATGTCTTATCTCTTTAAAAATGTTACCCTGGAGGATTAAAGTACATATGATATCAGTAAACTATATACATTCTGCTGTCTGAGGAATAACACTAGTTTTGATTACTTATTTTCGCAATGCATCGAAAAACGCAAATTGATTACAAATGATGTTGGAAAAAGCCAGAAAAGATGATGTGAATAATTACCCTTTATTTGCAGCCCTATGCTCACTTATATAATATCTACAAGCAAATGAATATATAATTGAGTATGACAGAGATAGCACAGAAAAAGAAGTGATGAATTAGTGTGAAAAGAAATAAATTCAAAATACATTCAATAATGCCACAGTTACAATTTCAGTATTAAAATTCGACACACAACAAGTTTGCAAATATATGACACGTGTGAATAACAATATTTGTTATTTCAGCTTTCAGTGTGACGGGAAAGATAGATGCTTCTTTTAATCAGTAAACTTTCTTTTGTGAAAATTAGATTTTACTTCAATAATTCCTGCAATCGCCAATTCGTGTTTAAATCACTTTTTTCACACGATCCTTAATTCCACTTTATTCAATAAAGCGTTCACGTTCTATAAATATGTACATTCTCCTTTACCAGTATATCTGTTTACGAGACACCGAGCTTTAATATCGTGCATACTTATCCTTTTTCATTGTTCTTATATTAACAAACCTTTATAAGTTAAGTGCATGTGATTTTTAAAATTCATGGAATTCATTGAAGCATGAAACTTATTTCTCTCTAAAGGTTCTTATAAGATTATGTTGGCAGTTTAAAATTATGCCGTAAATTTAATGCAAAACTGGTGAATTTTTTACTAGAGCTTGCATCTAACACCCTTATAAAGACTGACGCAAATTTATTCAAAAACAGAAGGCAGATAAAGATTTTGCTTTCAAGACAAAGTACTTAGATTATATAATCAGTGATATTTTCATTCAATTTTTTTAAAGAATTTAAAAGATTCAATATCAATAAAAAAAGTTTGGATATTAAGTCAATTATGTAAACTTTCAGATTTCTATTGATAATTTTAAAAATATTTAAAAAAAAGTTATATTCGGTAATATTTTTATAAATAATATTTAAATAACATTCAGCTATTTCAAAGCAAGCAATTAAGTTTAGCTGCTAATTTCTAAATGACTTTAAAGCAGGATGTTTCATACTGCGGACAGCAGTTATGTATAAATGTTCTCACGTCATCTATCCTGAATCTAAAACGGCATTAATTGCTAACGCACCTCTGATTGAAGAGACCTCATGGAGTTACTCTAAGAGGTAATTACAGTTCTTCTCTTAGAGTTCGTGCTCTTTCCGAGGCATCTGGCAAAAGACGAGCTTTCTTGTCGGGAGCGGCCATGGAACAGCTCACCCATCGAGTAGCCAGGTAAGTCTCCACTTTGCTTAAAGATATTAAACACCTAGATGCGGTGGAGTGAGGATAGAATTATTAGTAGGGTAGGATAAATATAAACGGCGCTGTCAGCGAAATTCCTAAATCACCCTGCTGTGTCATTTTCTAGCTGCTAAAGTAACCATTCCCTCTTAATATTTATCGTGAGTAAAATGGGCGAAAGAGGCGCTGCAGCTGAAATGATTTTCAGTAGATAATATAGGTTTATTAATTATGACTAGAACAATCAGAGCTCTCGGCGACCGAGGACAATAACAGTCAGTAAACAGATGATATATATTGTAATTATGTTTTCGAGACAAAACCTGTAAAATAAGAAAACTTCTCGGGATCTCGCCGAAGCCAAAACTATAGACTGTTAAAGCCACGCGGGCGTGACTAGTAAAAACGCCCTCAAGCCAATACCTCCAACTTAGATAATAAGGTAAAATAAGTAATTTAGATTATACGAAATACCGAAGGCGGCGACGGACATGAACCCCCATAACCCACTTCATCCAGCGAAAGTCAGCAAGGAAAACATAACTAAATACCGGCACATGGACGATCTGGCAATTCATAAACGTCGAGCAGTCGGCACCGCGAATCAGCTGCCCGCAACCAACATAGGTAGAAGGGCCAGACACTGTCGTTACAACCAACGACTCCGTGCCACGCCCTAGAGGCAGCACCAGCCGGTTACTAGCTCAACCGACGGCCATGTAATAAACCAAGGGTGGCTGCCGAAACCATTGGCCAGGCACGGGCAACGCTGAACAGCAGTTCGACTACTAGCGGCGAGTTGCGCAACTGGATGGACTGCCGTAACTGACCCAACCACCACTGCAACACGATGTAGTTAACCGACCATGCGCTGGCTATAAAGAAGAGGCAGACACGCAGTTGGGACGTTACTAGGCGACCAGACGCTAGTGATGGTGTCCATGTTAATACTTTCTGGCGGCAATTGGGAGTTATAGCAGTGTGCGAGAAAGAACCAATCGACACGATGGACTCGAACACGGAAACGCAAATTGGTGAAGGTAACCCATTGCACCTCGTCCGTTCATACGAGCCAATCAACGGAGGCTACATAGAACATTCACAAGGCCTGGTAGAGAGTAGCAGAACGACAATAGAGCAGGGCAAGAAAAGTCAGTTCGCCCGGTACGACAAAGCTTGACGGTAAATAAAAATGGAATTAAAAATGAAACGTAACGATGATGTAGCCCTGGCCAGATGGCAGCAAGGTAGGTGGTTTATACTTCGTAATTCTTACGTGCCTTCCCTCCCTCGACGTCTGAACCACGCGGATGGTAAAATCGCGTATTGTGACTCTATTACATATAGTGGAAACTATGGTAGTGCTGTAGTAAATTAGAGACGAACGTCTTCCTCCAGCAGGCCAGACGTGATCACATTTCAAACGACGCTGGATTGCGTCAGAGTATAGCGCGGGTGTCTCCGAATGCCATTTTAAGAAACGCGCAGGTTCCTCCCCGGATATTTCTTCATGTTTCTACGCGATTTAGGTAGATCTTAAATTTCTAGTATGTTTTCTTTTCATTGATGAATTGAGCAATAATAATTGTTAAAAACTGTATAACAAACTGTTTGTTTATTTTTTATCAAGCAAATATAACTAACAGCAGTTTCATAAAGTAACGATCAGTAGTGTTTTCTCTTTCATTCACGTGAGTTTCCACCTTCCATACTCGTCCGTAATATTGAACTAGTCAATCTACCAGTTGACACCCGGACGTCGGACACCCGGCCGTCTCATAGTCCGGTTTCCTCCCTGGGTCATCCCCGGCCAGGTCGTGGTTAGGTTAGATTATGCCGTCTGGAGATACGAGAAAATTTGGGAAACTTGGTTATATATACTCTGAGCTCGTCGATAGAAGCGCTATACGGCTATACGCTATACGAAGAACGAGCTCAGATCCCTTGATATCGGGACACGAACGGTTATGAACATAAACAAAACCATGCATCTTAAGTCTTCTGTTCCACGACTTTACTTCTCACACCGTCAAGGTGGTCGAGGAATATTAAATCTTCAATGTCTTTACAACAGGATTATTTTGGGCACAGAAGAAAAACTTCCGGGAACAGCTCCTTGATAAGAAGATGCACGGCATGTATCACAGAAATGTGGAGGATCATTTAATGTCATGTGAGTTAACTTTTGCGTTTCTTAAATCACCCGGATTGAAGTTCGACACAGAATGTTTCATTTTGGCATGTCAAGATGGCGTCATTTCCACCTTAACATACCATCGCCACATTTTTAGCCAAGACATTCCCGATGATAGCTGCAGGGCGTGCCATGCACAACCCCGAGTATCTAGGACACATACTGTCTAGTTGGCCAACTCATGTGGGTAACCTACATCCAAAGGCACAATGCGGCGCTAAGAGTGCTTTATTACCATCTCCGTTACTCTTATGGCCTTAACCTTAATGTCGCTCCGCTAAACGTTCCTGGGGAAGTGCCGCATATACTGGAACTTCATATCCTCGAAAATGTTTTCTGTTGCACACTCTAGGCCTGAGATAGTTCTCCTTGACTTTGAGAAGCGAACCATGTTCGTTATCGAATTTTCGGCACCAGCTGACAAAAAAATTATAGCTAAGGAAAATGAAAAGAAAGAGAGGTATAAAGACCTTGTAAGGGAATTGCAACGATTTTACCCGGAATATTCTGTTAAATTAATCGTCCCTATCATCCGCGCTCTTGGAGGTGGCAATCTTTCACTGGTTAATAGCCTGAAAAGCATCTCTGCGTGTCAACAATATGCTATAACACTTGCGAGGGAAATGCAGAAGGCGGTCCTACTTGGGTGGCTCCGTGATCTGAAGGTGCACAAGACCTTTTCCGGATCGTTTTTCCGCCCGATCGCGGCGAAATCCTGCGGTTATCCTTATGCCAAAGTGTTAATTATGTATATACATATATAAATTTCCATTTTATAAATTGTACGCGTACACACACGCACACTGCAGCCAACATACTTCCTCTCTTTCTTCCTTTAACGGGCCGTATATGTTGCCACCCTTTCTCGCACGCGACGGGACAATGCGCAACAACCACGGTCTTCAGTGCACCTCGGATGCTCGTGGTGGACCAAAACACCGCCACGTGCGCACTCGGCAGAAACATAATGCCAAGGCGCTCGGCACCAAGTTGAAAATTCAAACCTGCATTATGTATGATACGAATTGAAAACTCTATTGGAAAAAAATCTATCTTTGGAAATCTAATGTATGATACATTCTCATCGCGTGTTACTCGCTTCACTCGCAAGTTTAAGCGAGTTCAGGGTGCGCATCGGTCGGATATCGCGCTTCGCGCTCGGTCATCGTACATCCCCCACCCTTTTACATAGAACTTTTAAAATTAGAGGTCAAATCATCGACAACTGTGTGATTGTGAGTTTTCTTTTCTTAAAGCTCCTTCAGATTAACGAACACATTCCTATCACGTGTCTCGTAAAAAAAGTTTAAACGCAAATTTGCAGATCTAATTTAAAACCAATTTTGGTATTAAACATTTTATTGTACTTTGTGTCTTCTTTCAAAAAAATGTAATTTGTTTATTGCTAGTGTTATTTTCGGCAATTAAAATAAAAATTGCGCCTCAAATCAAAAAGTGATTAGTAGCAAATTAGTAGACCTTTTTCCGGTTCAAAATTTTTGTCTATTCATCTTTTTTCATATATTGCACAGTTGGACCGAAAAATGTCATTTTTCATTTTATATTATTTTTCATGGGATCAAAATTTGAATTTTTAATTTTTCGACAAAATTCAAAAAGTTGTTACGATAATCCTGTAGGGATTTAAAAAAGAAATGTCTTTCTTCTCTTGACATTTTTTTGCATCGTGTGTTCTTTAGCTTAACATTTTCATTTTTGTTTGTGCTTTAAGATTTTGACGATACTATAACTCTAATACCATTAATCAGGGAGTCTTAAAACGTGAAAATTTAGTAAAAATCGACTAGTCAAAATTTACATAAAACCAATACCTTCTTATGCAGGCTGAGAATGTAAAAAATATTTAAAACAATAATTTAAAAAATTTCTTTTTTAACAATAAAGTGCCAGGTTACTATAGTTTATTACACTATCACAGTTAATGAATTATCTTGTCACTGTTTCAATGAACTTTGAACACGATTGGTACTACTGCACCCCCACTTTGCGAGGTGAAGTCTATTAATGACTGTTCGGCTGACAGGCAGGCCAATAAGAAATCGTTATAAGCGGGATAAATTTTACTTTGCGATCACAAAATTAGAGCGCTAAAAGCTAGAAATCGCTATAAGCGGGAAGCGTTGTATGTGTGAAAATGTATACAGGCTTCTTATAAGAGTGACCATTGGACCAGCAGAACGGAGTCGTTAATGCGGGAAAGCGTTATATATTACCTTTTTTAAAATCTTTTCTGCCCATATTTTTCTTACTAAAGTTATCGAAGGGTTATATAGGTTTTGAAATTTCAAAAAATCTATTTCTTCCTTTTACACTTGATAGTAAAGTAAGGGTTACTCTTTTTAAATATTTTAGTTTTATGTAGTGATCCCAATTCCTGCATCCCGTCGCACCGAGCATGCGTCGCGTCCAAAACCAGACTGGTTACATTTGGCATACTTCTTCTAGATAGGATTTTCTATGATTGAACGAAGGTCTTCTTTTTTTGATCACAACTTATTAAACAAAGCAATATGTGGTGTAAATTTTACCGAAAATTGTACATTTTTGTATACAACTCTCCCAAAAATTCAAATTTCGATTTTTTTCAAACTCTTCATTCAACCACGAGCTATATTTACGAGCTAATAGAATATATTTGAGTTTTTGATTATGGATAAAGCTATCGTGAGTTATCCTTAACACCGCAAGGATACTTTTTTCCAAAGGGTCTTCGAAATTCAGATCCCAGCAACTGAATTTTAAGAAATGGTTAATGAAATTTCCGGGAATTATTGTAGAAATGTTGTTATTTGATTAACGATTAACAGTTGGAATAGAGAAAATACTTTATTATATTTAAAAAATCAGACATAATATGCTTTTTTTATTATTCAACCCCCATGTAACCCCTTAAATTAAACTATTTGCCTCTTTTTTCAGAAGCAAAGTATCAAGTTCCAGCCTAAACCCTTAAATCTCCATCTTCGATATAAAGCCACTTTTATAAGGTTTCTTTTACATAACTTTTTTCCTTGCAATCAGAAACTATACTTCTTAAAATTACTATTATTATTTATAAATTAACATATATCTTTCTTCTCTATACTTTTTTTCAGCGAAAACTAGTATGATATAGTGCGAGACTGTGCGAAGAAATCTTTATTTTCTCGGAACAGAGTAATTTTTTGCATGAAAACTTTTTTATTTTTATTCGGCTTCACCATATCTTCAGAGCAAGTTTCTATTATTTAAACAAATTTAAGAATAGATTTTTAGTCGCTGTCTAAAGACGATTTTCAAAATCCAAGAAATTTGAACGTCCAAATTCTTGAATGATTTACTCGGAATTAGTTTCCTCTGTCTCATGAAACTTATCTTCTCCTAATTAGAAAACTTAGCATCTCAAAAGTAGGTTTTAATTTTTTATTTAAACAGAAAATTGCACTTTATATCGTTCTGCGCAACCGAGTCTGTTCCAGTTTTGGGTTCATGTCACTATGAGATTGTAAACTTTCACATTCTTTTTTAGAAACTGGATATTTTTCCATAATAAATTTTTTGTCTTAATTAAGAAACGTTTAAACACGGGAGCAAAGTTTTGTTTAATGTTCAAACGATGATTTCGATTTTACAGAATGTTATTTTCTTTGCTTCAAAAATTCCGATTTTTTTCGTTATCAGGTTCTGTACTGTAACCCTTCATGTATGAGCGGCATTGAAAATCAAAAGATTACAATAGAAGTACAAAACAAGGTTGACATTTGGTTGAAAATAATTTCATTATGAAGGCGTAGTTCTATCTAGAGCAGGACATCAGTGGCGGTACAACCAGTCGCGGGACATCTAGTCGTCCAGTCGCAGGAAATCAAGTCTCCGGGATATATATTTGCGAGGACATCTAGTCGTCAGACGTAACCTCATCACCTTTATGCGTAGAAACGTTATCTAATAAATGATAGCAAAATAAACATAGATGACTAAAAATATTCCACAACATTATATATATGTATATATATTTCAGTTTTTCGGTATATATTGTTCGGTTTCGATTCCTTTGAAATCAAATCGTAGGACCTATGACAAAGCCACGGAACGTGTCTTCGGGATGCAGATAGAACGTTCCTGTATTAATAAAAAGTCGCGGACAATTGCCCAGGGATGGCTCCGAAGTAATGACCCCTAAGCTGAGGCGTACCATTCGTGCCGAAAGCTGAATGGCACCCGAGTGATTTGTCTTAAACGGTGACTCTGGGATACAGGGCGATCTCTCAGAGTATGCAACCTTATCCTTGTATGCGGTGCTCTAAAGGGATAAACGCCTCGTTTTCCCTAGCTGCTCGTGGGGACAACAAAGACAACACCAAAAAAAGTAGTAATTAGTGCTACTCTAGGGTAGTCAAACAACAATGCCGACTACCCTAAAGTTG